>CM046039.1:48014615-48254615 GCA_025215565.1 Flaveria ramosissima
AAGATTTCCAAGCAATGCTCACACCACGTCCGAGTGAGTAAGTGATGTGGGCTGGAACCTCATAAAAGCAAAAGTTTAAGTGTACAAGCAAACGGTAACACTTATGGGCAAGATTGTAGGTAGGGCTGTAAAGGCACCTTAAAAGCAAAGTTGCAGTCGGGCCACAAAAACACAAACCACGACCAACACAAAACTACACTGACACAAAGCCCCTCAGACTGAGAAGCCAAAGCAACATGCTGTTTACTGTTGAAGAGGGAGGCTTTGACTGGAGCTTTCAGGTGGAAGATGCTTCTCCAAACAAGCACTGATGGCTGATCATGATGAAGCCAAGGTATGGGAACATCTCTGTACTCCTGAATGCATTGCTAAAGTTAATAGATACAGGTCCTACAACTTAGATATGAGATCTGATCTTGAGTCAGTAAACATATTAAAATCTGATTTTAGAAAGCTGAAAATGATTACAAGTAAAGATAGAAACTTGGAGAGAAAACCATTTTAGTACTAAAACATGAATATACAGATTTAGAACTCAGATCCAAGATCTCATAACTAAGTTGACTGAGTGCCAGGCTGAGCTTGTGATCAGCAAAGCCAAGGCAGAGAAAAGTGTTCTTGAGAAGAGACCTTCAAGAACATGATATCCTCATCCCTGCACAACAAAGTGTGCTATCAAAATAGACAGGGACTGGATCAAATGAGATAGGTTCTCCACACACAATCTTGTCTGTAAGATCTCCTAGGTGTGGAAACTTGTGAAGATGAGCTTCCTCTCATAGATCCTATAAGTGAGGATGATGAAGAAGTGATAGTCAAGATTCCTCTGAGAAGAGTGAAGAAGGATTCTCCAAGGGCCACTATCCTTCTGAGGAGAAGAAATCTGTGATGACCAAGTCCAAGAGAAAGAACTTGATCAGGAAGAGCAAGAGGAAAGCAAAGAAGGCTCAAGAAATCAAGGCTACTTTTGATGCTAAGCAGAAACAAGTTTTTATCTCTGCAGGTTTCAAAGTAGTAAGGACTGAAGACATCAACCAAGACTCCTCAGCTAAGAGTCCTGGTTCTTGTTCAAATCATCTCAGTGCAAAGAAGAAGACTGAGCTGCTGTGTACCACTGCTACACAGCCTGGACCATCAAACTCCAAGAACAGTTCACAGCCCAAAAGAACTGTCTCAGCATCTACCAAGATGAAGGTGGAGAAGGGATGTGACCAAAGCCAGTCTTGCTCTCAAAAGGAGACTCCTTTGAAGAAGAAAATGTTATGTGTCATGTGTGAAAGTACTTCTCACATTGCTAAGGATTGCCCATACAATCCTAAAAGTACTGTTCACATGACCAATACAAAGACTTCAAAGAATTTCAAGAAGTCTCAAGCTTCGGAAGGAAAGTCTGTTTTCTTCGGAAGCTCCAAATCAAAGAAGAAGGTAAATGGAAAATTACCTTCGGAAGAAAAATTGGTCTCGGAAGAAAGGAGTTCTTCCGAAGCACTGAAGTCTACTGCAGTGACTGTAGAATCTTCCGAAGGTTCAGTCATCAAAACTTGTGAAGTCCCAAAAGCTTCTAAGGTTTTGAAGGTCAAGTCCAAGACTCCAAAGGTGGTGTGGAAGTCTAAGAAAGACCAAATGACTGAAGTTTCCCCATCAACAACAGCTAAAGATCCCCATAGAACAACCATAGGATCTATTACTGTTGCATTACCTTCTATTACACTTAGTGAGCCCAAGACAAGTAAGGCTTGGGTTTCCAAATGTAACTAATCATTTTCTTTGTGTAGGAACAGCTCAAGACAAACAGAATGTCTGGATAATGACAGTGGCTGTTCCAGGCACATGACAGGCAATAGGTCTCTACTCCAAAATTTTGAGAGAATTGATGGAGGACCAGTTGCTTTGGAGGAGATGAAGGTGGTTACATTTCTGGAAGGGGCAAGGTCACAAATGGTAAGCTCAGCATTGAGAAGGTAAACTTTGTTAAGGAGCTTGGGTACAATCTTCTGAGTGTATCCCAATTTTGTGATCAGAGTCATAACATGCTCTTTACTGAGCATGAATGCATTGTTCTCAAGCCTGGAGTGGTCATTCCTCATGAATATCCTGCTCAGAGCCCCCAGGAAAGGGAACATGTACAAGATGGATTTGCAAGAAACATCTCCCTCTGGAGAAGTTTCATGCTTTCTATCTAAAGCAAATAGTGATGAGTCTTTCCTATGGCATAAAAGAATGTGCCATGTAAACTTTAAGAACATGAATAAATTAATAAACATGATCTGGTAACTGGAATGCCAAAGAAAGAGTTTACAAGTGATGATCATTGTGTTGCATGCCTGAAAGGGAAGCAACACAGGTATCTCACAAGCCTAAGGAAAAGAACTCCATCACTACTCCCCTACACTTGTTACATATGGATCTCTTTGGCCCCACCAGTGTAATGAGTTTAGGAAGGACCTCTTACTGTTGGTGATCACAGATGATTTTACAAGATTCACTTGGGTCTTCTTCCTTAGAACTAAGGATGAAACCCCTGAGATTCTGAAGAATTTCATCTTAAAAGTTGAGAATCAATGTGATCACAAGGTCAAAACCATAAGATGTGATCAAGGAACTGAATTCAAGAACCAAATCCTTGATACATTTTGTGATGAAAAAGGTATTACAAGACAATATAGTGCTCCCAGGACTCCTCAGCAAAACGGAGTTGCTGAGAGGAGAAACAGGACACTTATTGAAGCTGCAAGAACTATGTTGTCTGACTCTAAACTGCCTATCACCTTCTGGGCAGAGGCAGTTAATACTGCTTGCTATGTGCAAAACAGAGTTTTAGTAGTTAAGACACATGGTAAGACTCCTTATGAACTTTGGCACAAGAGGAAACCTTTCATTGGTTTTCTCAGGTCATTTGGATGTCCCTGCACCATCTTGAATACCAAAGATCAAATTGCCAAGTTTGCTGAGAAATCAGATGATGGACATTTCATTGGATACTCTTCCAAGCTAAAGCTTATAGAGTATACAATCTCAGAACTAGAATTGTTGAGGAGTCAGCCAATGTGACTTTCAATGAGCACACACCCTGTGTGGCTGGTTCTGGTCCGGATTGGCTGTTTGATCTTGATTTAGTTACCAACTGTTTTAACAAATCTTGTGAGCATGTTTCAGGATCTGCAGAAAATTTAATACAGGTGATCCTGATCCAAGATTTGAGCTAGGAAGACCCTCAACTCATACATCTTCAGCTCCAGTTGGAACTACTTCAGCAAATGAGGTTTCTATCAGCACAACAATGACAAATTCAGCTGATACATCTGGTATGCCTTCAAATTCCAGCTCAGAGGCCTCTCAACCAGATAGATAAAGACACCTCAATTGTAGAAGACAACAATGGTGATGGTGATAGTGATCAGGAATTCTTGATGCTAATAACCATACCATAGATGACAACATCAATGATGTCACACACTCATTGGATCAAGTTAATCTTGATAAGTGTGATAATGTGGAGGGTGAATCTTCCAGCCAGATCTAAATTTCTCAAATTTGGATCTTTCTCAGCAACTTGCTGTGATCCCTCAGCTAAGGATCCACAAGTCTCACCCCACCACAAACATCATTGGAGATGTTGTCACAGGGGTAAGAACAAGAGGACAAACCCATGAAGCAAATGTTTGTCTTCACTCTTGTTTCTTATCTCAGATAGAGCCCAAGAAAGTTGATGAAGCTCTAAAGGATGGAAGTTGGGTTGAAGCTATGCAACAAGAGCTGCTTCAATTCAAAAGGCAGAAAGTTTGGAACCTTTGTCCTCTTCCTCATGGGAAGACTACCATTGGAACCAAATGGGTTTTTAGGAATAAGAAGGATGATAGAGGAATCATCATCAAGAACAAGGCAAGACTAGTTGTTCAAGGATACACACAAGAAGAAGGATTGACTACACTGATGTCTTTGCTCCTGTAGCAAGACTAGAAGCTGTTAGGATATTCCTGGCATTTGCTGCATCCAAGAACTTCAAGGTCTACCAACTTGATGTAAAGTGTGCTTTCTTATATGGAGTGATTGATGAGGAGGTTTATGTCAAACAGCCACCTGGTTTTGTAGACCCTGATCATCCTGATTATGTCTGCAAGCTTGACAAAGCTCTTTATGGGCTGCATCAGGCACCCAGGAAGTGGTATGAGACACTATCTGAGTATCTTTGTAAACATGGATACAGAGAGGTACTATAGATGGAACTCTCTTCATCAAAGGACAGGGAAATGACTTATTGCTGGTTCAAGTATATGTAGATGACATCATCTTTGGTTCAACTAATCCAAAGCTCTGCAAAGACTTTGAGAAGCTGATGAAAGACAGATTTGAAATGAGTTCAATGGGAGAACTCAATTTGAGTTCAATGGGAGAACTCAATTTCTTTCTGAGAATTCAAGTGAAGCAGGTTGAAGATGGCATCTTCATAAGTCAGTCAAAGTATGTTCAAGACATACTCAAGAGGTTCAACATGACTGATTGTAAGATTGCTAAGACACCCATAGCCAGAAACCACTCCTTGGTCCTGATCTTGAGGGAGTGTGTAGATGAACACTATACAGGGCTATGATTGGGTCTCTTATGTATCTTACAGCTAGCAGGCCTGATATCATGTTTGCTACATGTATTTGTGCAAGATATCAAGCCAACCCTAAGATGTCTCACTTAATCACTGTGAAAAGGATTTTAAGATACCTCAAAGGTGCTTCAACACTTGGTCTATGGTATCCAAAGAATCCTAATTTCAATCTGTATGCCTATACAGATAGTGATTATGGTGGTTGCAACATGACTGCAAAGTCTACATCTGGGGGATGTCAATTCCTTGGTGGAAGGGTTGTCTCATGGCAATGCAAGAAACAATCCTGTGTGTCTGCATCAACTGCTGAGGCTGAATACATTGCTGCTGCAAGCTGCTGTGCTCAAGTGCTTTGGATTCAAAATCAGATGCTGGACTATGGATTTAACTTCAAAGAGACTCCTATCCACATAGACAACAATAGTGCTATCTCTATCACTGAGAACCCTGTGCAGCACTCAAGGACCAAACACATCAACATCAGGTATCATTTAATAAGAGATAACTATGAAAAGGGATTAATTAAACTAGTCAAAGTTCATACAGATGAACAATATGCTGATCTGTTCACAAAAGCTTTTGATGAACAGAGATTTAAGTATCTGATATCAGCTATTGGGATGATTAACTTTGAGTAGACTTTTTCTTAAAACTAATTCTAATTATTTCTTCTTAAAATATGTGTGTCCTAAGTTGTCTAGTTCATCACTTTCATAAGCTCATGTTTTCTTTGGATGTAAAATTCTTTTTGAAGACTTTCCTTAGATTCTTGAAAATTTTCTGATACTTCGGAAGATAAAGTTTTATCTTCGGAAGAAAAACATGTCTTCAAAATAAATAACTGTCTAAGAGATTTTACCTTCGGAAGAAGTCAAAATTCATCTTCCGAAGCTTAAAAGTCTTATCTCAGACACTTATTCATTTTTAAGGACCTTTTCCTTCCGAAGCAAAATTAACTTTCGGAAGCTTTGTTTATTCTTATACAAAGCATCCAAGGGTTTATTTCTCTTCCGAAGCATAAATTTCAAGACTCTCATCTTCGAAAAGCTTCGGAAGCTTTTTCAATCAAAACTTCCGAAGACAAATTACCTTCGGAAGCTTTTCGAATTCCAAGAAAACTACTTTTTGAGCAAAAGTAAACTACCTTTTCAGAGGTGGGACCGACTTCCGGATTTCAAAGTTTATCCTCTTTCATTAACTTTGGTTCAAATCCCTTTTCACATAAATACCCAACGGTTCCCCCTCTTTCCCACTATCTTCCTCAATTCTACTATTCCTCTAACCTAATTCTCTAAACCGCCTTTGCTTTCTACCTTTCTTCACCCTTAAGCTTCTGAAATGGCCAACCTTAACCGCAGAAACAACCCAGATTTCTCCATGCAACTTCACAGGCAACATAATCAAGTTGCACTGTTAAGCTCTGAGAAAGATGCAAGTTTCTCAGAGATTTGCCAATTCTTGACTCTGTCAAACTATTTCACCTCCCTAACCATTGATTCTACTCTATATGAGGATCACTTGCTTGAATTCTGGAAGACCTGCCAAGAGGTCATTATGGATGGGGAGAAGGCACTGTCTGCCACAGTGCAAGGGAGGACAATCTTCATCACTCCGGCCATCATTAACCAACATTTGCAGCTAGATGATGAAGAAGGTGAGGTGTCCTTCCCAAAGGAAGCTGTTAATCATTCCTTTGAGCAGATGGGCTATGAGGGAGATTTCTCTGTAAAGACCTTCAGGAAAGGGAAGGTCTCATCCCAGTGGAAATACCTGCTCCATGTGGTTATCCACAGCTTATCAAACAAGCATGGTGGATGGGACCAGATTCCTGAGGATCTCTCCTTTATAGTTCATGGAATGGTTCAGGAGGTCAAGTTCAGGTATTCACAATTTGTTTATACTAATTTACTTGCAAACTTAGACTCCTTAGAGTATTACATGTTTCCTAGATATGTTCAACACATTCTCAACTGTGAACTGGGCTCACAGTTGAGGGAAACAAGTAATATTCTTAAATTGGGACAGATGAAGCCCGGCATCTTTAAAATAATAAAGAAGCCAACTGTAGGCTTCTCAGGGGTAGAAAAAGCCCTAGTCCCAAAAATGTTAGAGCTCATTGCTCAAGGTGACAACCTAGCAACACAAGCTAGTGTTGAACCCACACCTCTTTTATCCTTACCTCTAAAAAGACCAGAAATCACCCTCACCTACCAAAGAAAATCCAAACGAACCCCTGCTCAGGCTATTGAGTCTGTGCAGGCCCCCATATACTCAACCTTACAGAAAGAAGTGGACACTAGAGCTCCCACTTCTCCTGAGGAGCAAACCACTCCCATTTCTTCACCTATCAGGGCTGAGGTTCCTCATGCTCACCCTGATGAGCTCACAAGCCCAACAGCCTTAAGCCTTCACTCTGAGTCTCAACACTCAAGTGAACAACCTTCAGGGGACAGCTACCATCCCCAGCCTTTAGATCTCAACCAACCAATTCCCAACCTATCCTTCTATACTGATGAAGACTTAGGATTCAGTGAGTACCATGAGTCTCTCTTCTCTTCCCCTACTCAAAGAGAGATGAGTACCTCTGACTCTCCTCAGTCTATCCCACATCAGTCACCTATTACTGAGGTGGACACTTCTGAACCTGTTCAGGATGTTCATATGGAAGAGGCTCTCACTTTTGAAAGTGACTCTCCTCAGTCTATCCCACATCAGCCCACTGGCATCTCAACTGAGGCTGCCAGTAAGCAGAGGAAAACCAGCAGCCAAGAACCTCAAGCTGGTGGTGAGAGAGACGACTTTGGTCCAATCATCTCATCCCCCAATGATTCTTCTGATGAAGATGATGGGAATTTGAGACTAAAGGTGCAGAAATTGTCAAAAACATGCTCCTATTTAGTCTCTAAGGTTAGTCACTTGGAATCTCAGGTGACTACCTTACATAACAGGGTCAATGATCAGCAACTTCAGATTTCATATCTAAAGGAAAAACTAGTTGGGAGACCTTTAAGGAGAGCTCAACCAGGAAAACAAGAACCTGTGGAAGTGATTGACTTATCCTCCAGCTCACCTATGCAAGTGGGTGATGCTACCAAAAAGGGGGAGAAAGTTATTACAACCACAGAACCTGGGAGTTCTTCACAGAGAATGGACATAGAGGACTCACCATCCTCACTTGCTGTTGTGCATTCTCAGCAACTTCCTCAAGTTCACATTAATGTGGACTCTATAGACTCAATCATCAGGAGTCTCTTTGAGGAAGGTATACCAAGGGCTGTCTCATCTCCACCACAAGGAACTGGCAACTACATCATAAGGTGGAGGTATGATGATGACAGAAGAGCCCTTATACTTCACAGAGTTCAAGGTCAACAAGAAGTTTTTATTTCCAAAGCCTGAACTTCTATGAAAGACTGGATTTAGTCAACATGCCACTTGTCAATCCAAGCAATTCAAGACAAGCTGACAGGCTGGCTCAAAGAATCCAAGATAGGATCCTTGCAGAGTTCTCTCTAAGAAGGAGACTTAGGCAATAATGCAATGTCATCGGTCAACTGGATGTTGAGGTGGACCCTAAGATTAGTTTCATAGGGGAAACCTTGACTGAAGGCCCAGTGGACAGAACCTGAGACCCCTGTCTCATCATCAACAACTGCTGCAGAGGTCCAAACTCCCTCTGAGACACCTGCTGGTGAAGGTGTTTCTCAGCCTCTCTCTGGCCAGAGCATGGAAGCTACACCAAGCCAATGAAGGCCAAGCCTCGATCCACCCTGAGTCACAAAGGTCTGTTGGTGACAAAGGGAAAAGGATAATGACTCCTGAGGAAATTGAGGAGGAAGAGAGAGACAGGAAAAGGAGGCTAAGGGGAGAAAGTTCTTCTGGGTCATCTAGCTTCATGCAAGTTGCAATCAGGGCTGCTCCCAGACCAAATACTCAAGATGATGAGTTAAGGGCAGTAAGGATTACCTATTTACAGACCAGGAACTATGATATTGATGAAATCATCTCCCTCCCCTTAGAAGAGTTAAATGAACTGGCTGACATGGAAGTGTCAAGAGAGATGAAGGAGAAAGAGGATGCAAGGCTACTTCTTCAATTCAAAGAGGAGAAGAGACAGAAAAGACTTTACAAGCATGCTCCCACTCTCTCTCCAGTTCAAGAAAGTCCTGCACAGGAAGATGTGGCTCCACAAGAACCTCAAGTAGATAAAGAAGAAGATAGGATCAAGATGTACTACCTGAGTGCCACAGGCTTCTATCAGGCAGATGCACTTCTTCCCCTGTCCTATGACTTCATTGAGTTTGAGTATCTAAAGCAACTTGAGCTTGAGCTAGTCAAAGAAAGAAAGACAACCAAAAGGAAGCTAAGGGAAGAAGCTGCAAAGTCAAGAGCCATCATTCAAAAGAATGCAAAGAAGTCTGCTGACAGACAAAGAATGATGAGCTTCTTGAAGCTATATGGATTCTCCGGAAGGAGACTTGGCCCCATGTCTCTATCCACTATGGATGAGCATATAAGGGTGATCTAGCAGAAGATTAAAAGTGGAGAACTGATTGACTTGCACTCTCTTCCAAGTCAAGTCCCACCTGAAGTGGAGGTCAAGTTTGAACAACCAGAGACACCTCAACCAGAACCTCCAGCTGAGCCTCAGCAAGCTTCATCTTCTGATCCAAGGCAGGGTCAAACTCCCTCTCCTTCTGAACCTGTGAGGGAGGAACACCCAACTGAGAAAGACACTGATGATCAACATGGTGCTGCAGACCAGTCTTCTCAGTTAAAGTCATCTAAGAGGAAGAAGAGAATGGCTTCTAAACCAAAGACTAGAAGAAGAAGCCAAAGTCATCTACCTCTACACCTCAGGCTGAATCAGATCAACCTGAGGAAGTGCATGATAAGGTAGCCCAATCAACTCCTATGCAAGTGGCTCCTCTAACAACTGAGACACCCATCTTGTCCTGGACTTACTCTACTAATCCAGAAAGATGGCATGTTATCAGAGATCAAGGTGTTGAGAATGTCTACTCCTAGCAAGACATAATCAACTTACCTCTGCATGATCTCTTTGAGATGAGAAGATACTATGAGAGTCTTGATGATCCTGACCATCTAATGAAGAAAGGAATGGTCTTGATTGTACTGAAGACTACCAACATCTGAAGATCTTCTAAGTGTTTTGGTAGCATCAGCCTAGGGGGAGTTTGTAAGGATTCCTTAGATCTGATGCAACCCAAAACATCCAAAGTGTCTCTGCAACATGCACTAAGTATTGAAGTGAAGAATGCTTCGGAAGTTTTACACAATGCATTAGAAAATACTCTAAGTGTAAAATCTTCCAAAGCCAAGACCAATATCTTCCGAAGCCAAACATGAAGTCTTCCGAAGCCTCAGAGACAAAGTCTTCCGAAGCTTCAACCTATGAAGACAGATTTCTTCCGAAGACTTTTAGTACACATGCTTTATCTGATGTACTGTTCCATAAAGCACCTTTTCCGCTGCATCTCTGTAAAGTCACCAACTTACATGAGTTGGTGAAAAGGTCCATGCTTTTGGTAACTGTACATTGAGGTCTTGAGTCTGTAACTTTCAACTTTATGTACTTTATCTTTTTTTAATGTATAAGGATGTGAGCTATGGCATGTCATAGTCACAAGGTCAAAAGGCAGATATGCCTTTTGATCCTACAATTGATTTTGTTAGTGTCTAGTCAATTGTATCCAGCTGGCTTTCAAAGTATAGCTGGCTGTAGGTTGTAGTATAAGTATTTCAAGTTCTTGTATCTTTCTTCATGCTTTGTAACACTTGTAAAAGAACTTGAGAAAGCAATATACTGCCCCCTTGAAACCCATACTCTCTTGTTCTGTCTCTTTGCTTTACTTGTGTTCTTTGTATCATCTTGGTTAACCCAGTTCACTATTTGATTAAAGTTTAGTAAATCTCCTCATTGTGTTGTTGTGTTGTAATTGTGTTAAAGCCCTTAAACGGTCCTGCACAATCATAAATGGATTTCGCTTATGTGAGTCAAAAGAATGTAATGGACCTTTATTCACAAGCATGCTACGTGCCTTGCAATGTGGGTCAACTGCTAGAGGTTTAGCTAACTATGAGAACATGTACCGATAGGATGACATCTATTGTCTTTAATGCCAGGGGTTTAGCTAACCGTGATAAATGGCGCTGGTAGGGGTATATGGCACTTTTGTCAACCGTATTTGGGCTCTTGCTTTGTGCAAACCCAGTTTATGAAAGGGTTAAAAATATGAATGAAAAAAAAAATGATGAACATCATAAAAGATGTTATGAAAGTAAGTTTTAGTGTTATGAATGATGAATATGTGTTCATTAAAAGAAGTTAAAAGTATGTTTTTATATTATTATAGAATTACAACATATTTAGCAATATTGACTTTATATACATATTAGTTGGTAGGTAATGATGATTGCTAAGGATGCCACGGGAGATGGAGCTACTTGATGTTTTATTTTGGAAAGAATAAATGTTCATGTTTCTAATTCAAGAATTGTTTTGTAATTTGACCGACATATCTATGGATGTGATGAGTGAACTATGTTTCAACCGCGATGTTTTATATCAAAAATAAATTATATAATATTTAAAGATATGATCATCCAACCGTAAGGTTTTCCAGAAATAGGGCCTTACAACTAATAAGAAATTATCGTGATGTTGCGGTGTTGTAATTTGCACTACGGTATTTTGTATGTTATTTATTTAATTCTGTTGTGATATATAAAAATTTAAACACTACCATCAAATAATTTTTTTATCTCTTCCGGCTAGGCTGAGTAAACCTTAATCGTTAACCGATAACCAAATTAACCGATAACCGATATTAACCTATGGTTATAGTTTAGGGTATTGGATTAACCAATAATCGTATGGATATTGTTAAAGTGTTTAATAACCGAACCAAACCAAAACATTTATAGATTGTGTGTTTTTTTAATCTTCCCATATTGGGTTCTTATTTGTGGCCATAAAAATCAATCTCTACATGTCGGAGCCTTAAAGATTAGCATTAGTTTTTAGTTTTCGTTTTTGTCATAGTATAGGGACTTATTGTGTAAATATATGTTCCTTTGTTTCTTGTAATAGTATAAATAGGATTATTTTTATTTTGCAGGGCAGACTTTTGTAACATAACTCTCTTATTTGTACTTGTAATCCTTTGCTAATATCAATGAAATTACTGTGAATTTTTCTGATAAATTTGCTTAGTTGATTATATTGTGCATATTATTGTCAATTGTAGTTCATCATTAACACAGATCGACACATTTGAACCTATTAAATGGTATCAGAGCTTTCGGTTCAATGATTTGAGCCTGTGAATCACTTGAATTTGTGTTTTTGATAGCAATTAATCAATAGATTGTTAAATTCAATTGTGTTTCATCACTAGAAACATGAATTGAATCATAATTGAGTGAGTTAACATCATCAGATCTGATTTTTGTCAGATTTGAGTGAGAAAAGTTCTTCAATAGTCAAACTCTAATTCAGCAAACATCTGATTATTTGTTGTTAATTGAAGGAAAATGATGTTAAAAGATTGATATTTGGTGTATTACACACTTGATTGAAGAGTTTCAGATCAATTAATCAAGTTTTAAAAAGTTTGTTAAGATCAGGTTTTTACGAAGATGACGAATTAGGAGTTTGGTGTGTTGAAATCATTTGAAATTCACCTAAGTGTTTAGACGCATGAACACTATTCAGATGCTTTAGCAGTCTTTAGGCGTTTTCAGAGTGGACATTCTAACACTGTTTGTGAGCGTTTTAGCACTATTTTGACGTTTTTTAGAAACTAAGTCCTAGGTGTTTTGGAACTCTTCAGGCGCTTTATCAGTGTTTGGGCGTTTTGGAACTGTTTAGGCGTTTTGATTCTGTTCAGGCGTTTCTACTTTTGGACTTTTCAGAAATTCACTAAGACATTCCCTTGGACATTTTCAAGTCAAAGTGGGCGCTTGTAACACCCCGAAAAGTCAAAACGAGTCATCTAGAATAATGAGCTTAATTAGTGGGTATTTAATAAAGGAAGGAAATGGGTTATGGGCTAAATTAAGCTTATGGGCAAGAGCCTAAGTGATTAAAGGCCCATAATCAGCCCTTTAACACAGTCAACCAGCCACTATCTCCCTCATTTAAACCCTAGCCTCCCAAATTCATAGAGAGAGAAAGTAGAGAGAGAAAGTAAAGAAAACTCAAGATTTGGAGTTTCAAAGGTTAAGGAATTGAAGATCTGGGTGTTGGAGCATCAAACCATCATTAAGGAGCAACAAATCCAGGTAAGAATCAGCCTCTAAACCCATCTGTAGATCAAACCCGGATTCTAGGATTTTGGGTTTTGAAAAGTTGCAAAGAATCGCATAAAGGTCACATGTATAAAGCTTAGATTTAGCCTCATGGATGATAAACTAAGGGTTTGAACGTAAAAAGTTGTGATTTTGGGTTAAAATGGGTTGGTTCGTCATTTCAGCTCGATTAGCGAAACTGTCTATGAATCTAGCGAAATTGTATATTCAAGCTGCGAAACTGTGGGTTTTTTGTGAAACTATAGTTTCGCAGGTAATTCGCAGCCATGGAAATTCCAACGAAAGTTGGGCGAAACTGGCAGCGAAACTGGCAGCGAAACTATCAGCAAAACTGGCAGCGAAACTGCTTTTCTGGCAACGAAATTAGTAGTGAATTTAAGCAGAAATTAACCCCTCTAAGTGTTAACTTATCTGCAGGCTGTGTAGTGTGATCCTAGCCTAGAAAGTTTAGTCTACAAGATTACTCACGGTATCTAGGTGAGTTCTAGATCCCCTATTTATAAGTTTTTCCATGTTTTGGGGCTATTTTGCATACTAAATCTACGTTTTTAAATGACCAAGATTTTAAGAGGTTTTAACAGGAAGATTGATTTTTCTAAAAGGAAATGTGTTATATTAATACTTATAAATAAAAATTTTTCGCGCTGACCTGGCAGCCCGGCCCCAGCCAGGGGCGTTGTCCCTTGGACCCCACTAGGGGCTGCTGCCCTAGGACCCCCGCTGTTAGGGGCTGTCACCCTCGAACCCTCGCTTTCCCGCGGAGGGTCAGTTATGTGTTATGATGACTAGTACTTGGTATGTTGTGTACTTATTAAGTTAAGTATTATATATTAAACTGGAAGATGATATTAATGAAAAGTGAAACTTAATGAATGTTACCCATGGGCCCATTTGATGATGAAAAGTCTTGCAAGCACTATGATCGACCTCACTTACGTGAGTCTGATGTATGATGATTGATATGTATTCATGAGCGGGCTATGTGCCTTGCAGTGTGGATCAACTGTCGGGGGTTAGCTACCATGATGATGTGTACTGACAGGGATCGACATTCGTTGTCGATCAACATGGAGCTCTTGCTTTGTGCAATCTCGCTTATGATGAAAATAAAAGATAATAAAAGAATGAAAGATAATGAACATGCTTATTATGATGCAGGGAAATGAATTGATATAAGTATGATTTATGGTGGTTATTAGGATAAAGTTTATATTTTCTTATATTATTTAAAACTAGAACTCATTTAGTGAAGCTGACTTTTATGCATAATAGTTGGCAGGTAAATGATGATGCTGAGGATGGCACCGGTTGGAGGCTACTTGGATAGCAATGGATGGCATTCCTGTTCATGAAATCTTTTATTGTAATTTAAAGGAAAAAGTACTATGTTTTATTAACAATTAAAGGACAAATGTATGATCACAATATCAACTGCAAGTTTTAAGTAAATGTTTATTTTATTCTGCTGCATTGTTTTATAATTAAAATGATTTTATGCTATGATTAACCAACTATGAGGTTTCCCGGGAACGGGGCCTTACATCGCTTCACAACTATTCAGGCGCATCAGATTCAGACTCTTCTTTCAACACTTAGAAAATTTTTCAAAAATTAAAAATCCAAAAATATTGTAATTTCATTTCTTCATTTAAAACTTTAAAACAACAAAAATTGTATAATTTCTTAATCTCAATAGTTAAACATGGTTAAGTATGAAGATTCTGAGAACAGAGTGCCAAAGTTGACGAACAGAGCTGACTTCAAGAACTAGTCACTCAGACTGAAACATCATTTGAACTCTATTAATACTGATTTATAGAAATCAATAGAGAAAGGACCTCACATCCCTGTTACTTATGATGGTCCTAATAGAGGTTTCGTATACACAAAAGATTCACAAGAGTCATATCCTGAAGATGGTTTACATGGGGATGACTTGAAGAGAGTGAAGAATGATATTAAAGCTGATAGGATCAAATGTACCAATCTGTGATGATGTATGAACACAATTCAAAGAAAAATACAAAAAAAGTAATCAAATCAAGCAAGATATCAACAAAATTCATAGTTTCATTAATATCAAGCAAAGACAATTACAAAGTAAGTAAGCAGTCTCGTCTCCTCTAACTGCTACAAGTCTAAGCTATTTATAATGAAATATAAGGAACTAACAAAATTACAAAACTAGTCCCTATACTATTACAAATAGTAAAAAGACACATAAAGACAACATGTTAATCTTTCTAGAGAACTAACAATACTCCCCCTAAGATTTACATGGTCTTCGGTCTTCAAAATCTTTAATATTGACTTCTTTTTATCGTTTCCTCAGCTTCCATCTTCAGCTTTTATCTTCAGCACTCAAAGAAATCTGTTGGTTCTTCCTTGATCTTGAACATTGGCTTCTTTTTATACCTCTCTTGTTCTTTCAAAGCATCAGCAATAGCAGACTTAAATTTGCTAACAAGAATGCCTTGTTCTGGCTTTGCTTCATTCATCTTTATCTCCATTTTGCTCATTCTTTCCAATGTATCTTTTGATAGACATTTGATATCAATATTAGGATATAACTCAATAGGATTTTGACTTTCCTTTGAGTATATTTCTAATACTCCTTTTCTAGAAATTCTCATGAATTTAATGTCTTTGATGTCTTTCTTAACAATGTTTGCATAAGCAAGAGCTTTCCTTAATGATATTCTTTCCATTGCAGCATTCATCACATTGATGATAGAAAGAAAATACTTCTTATCTTGCTCTGCAATCTCTGGAGATACTTTCTCAAACTTTTGCACACACAAAATTGATATATAACTTGGATGCAATAGTTTCAGTTCAAAAGCACCAAATAATGTAATCATATCCTTATCCCATTGTTCGAGATTTCGGACCTGTTTAAGCTCAAAAGTCTCAGTGTTATAGAACCATCTGAGAATTGGCTTTGACTTCTGATTACCATCAATCACCTTTAGACCAGGAGTTGTGACTTTTTCAAAATACTTATCACAAAATTCTATCATTAAATGTTCTTCTTCTGATTGTAATCCTTTAAGCTTTTTGTTCTTCTTTAATGTAGCAAAGTACTCTTTGTCTTCTTGATCACATCTTGTTTGAAGAAAATTACTTGATCTATCCATTCCTCTTCTCAATAATTCTATCATCATCTTACCACGTTTAGAATCAGAGGTAATCTGTTTAGCTCTTTCAAGTCTTGCACTGGAAGTTTAATGATGCTTGAGTAAAAATGATATACATCACAAACTGCATTTACTCTTTTTATAAAAAATGCATCAAATATCTCATCATACATCCACGCTATTATCTTTACTTGGTTTGTGAAATCAGGAGCAATCATAGCATTTAACAACTCAGCAACCGATTGTCCTCTTTGTAATACATTTCTCACCAAGTCTCCAGTAGATCTGGCATTATCAAAAATTTGTCTTTGTTCAAAAGTGGCTTTATATGCTTGCCTTTCAGGATCAGAAAACATTTTAATCAGATCTTTTCTGCTATCATGAGCATCTGATTTTCTTGCCATCTGTTTAATCTCTTAAGGCTTCAATATTCATGTTCTTTTGGTAATCTCAAGGTATTGAGGATTATCAGTATCAAGAATGATCATCTTCTTTGATTGTTTTTCAGTTTCTTGAAAACTTCTAACAAGATTCCTGAAAGATACAAATTGTAATCTTTTTAGTTTCCTCCATGGATAATTCCTAGCTTGCAATCAAGACCTTAAAGCTGGAATACTCATATTATCAGGATCAGGATGGTGCAGCTCAGAGCTTGATAATTCTTCTACATTAATACTTTTTTTAGCTCTATTACATTCACCATGTTCCATTACAATCTCATTTGGATCAATAGGAGGAACTAACTATGCAGTAATGCATTTCTCATATTCATCATTTATTTGAGAAACAGTCAGTCCATCCAAAAATACTCTATTGTATTTCATCTTCACAAGGTAGTTGTATCTATCTTCAAAGTCTTGTGGAATTTCATCTTGATCTTGAGTTGGTTCTTGTGAAGAGAAATTTGATACAATTTGAGCTTCATCTATGTCTTCTTCATCTAAGACTTCGTCATACCAGTCATCATTATAAAATTCTTCAATGTCTTCTAAAGCTTTAATTTGTTCTTGAATGTTTTGCTTTTCAATAGATTCTTCTACTCTTTGTACTTTTGAAGATGACTCTGTTAAATTTGTATCTGCTACATCATCAAGTTTCCTTTTGCCTTTGATCACCTCAAGATTCTTTTCAACAATCATCTCAGAACTTATCATTTGATCTGGTGAGATGGGCTTTTGTGATTCGTTTACTTTATTAATTCATCTTTCAATTTTTCATTTTCATCAGATAATTTCTTGAATTTCTCTTCAAGAATGTCATAATCATTTATCATAACTTCAAAATTTTTTATAACATCTTCTTTGTCTTTTGCATAGCTCACAAGCTTTTCCTCTTTAGTAAATTTTCTTCATTCAACTTAGAATTTTCATCCTTTAAATTTTGAATTTCCTTTTCAAGAGATATATTCATCTCTTTCAATCTTTCATTCTTAACTTTTAATTCTTCAATATCTTTCTCTTTAATCACATTTTCTTCTTTCAAATTCTCCATCTCATCTATATCAACTGTCTCCTCTGTTTGTACTGACACATTATGTGTTGTACTTACAGGAATTTCTTCAACCTCTTCATTCACTTCAGCTTGAAACACTGGTTCAAATAACATATCATTCATGAAATCAAAATCAAAAGTTTGATTTTGTGAATCTTCTTCATGTACAGAATCATTATGAATATCAACATCAGTAGTTTCTTCAGCTAAGTTCTGAGTTTCATTGACATTATCATCATCATTCCTTTCATCAATAGCTTCTTGATGTGCTTCAGTTGCACCATCATTACCATCATCATCTTCGTCATTGTTATCATCATCATCATCTTCTGATGAGCTTTCAGTAGCTTCATCATTACTTTCTTCATCATCATCATCAATCATATCATCTACAACATCCTCAATAAGATCATTTGGATCTATTGGTTCATCTTCAGATTAATGATAGTGTTGTTGATTGATGTCTACTTCATCCATAGCTACATTCCTTATATAATCAAATAATGGAATGTTTTGAGCACCAGTAATCATAGCAAGTCTCTTATACACAACTTCAGATATGTCCTCTAATTGCAACTTATCGCCTTCAACTCCTTCAACATATAAATCTGGATTCTCTTCATTAATGAGTAGTTGGAGAAATCTTGGATACATCAAGTATTTGTTTCTCTTTACTCTTTCAAGATTGAATATGAATCCATTCATTATCCACTTTGCCATGTTAAACCTTCTGTTTGTGGCTAGAGCAATGATAGGAGATGCAATCTCTACTGGAATGAATCCCAACCAGCACTTCTTTTGGACATGCAATGTTGAAATATATAACATAACAATTTTCAGTGTTTATATACTCTTGCTTTGAAGAATTGTTTCTTAGGGAAGTGATCAGGATGACCCATTTGTAGAAATACATCTCTACATTCATTGAAAGTATACTCAGATAAGTCTTCTGGATCATTTTCACCAAGTTTAAGAGCTGTTCTGATTGCTTGTTGAGACACTTCAAGCATTCTATCAGATGTAATAAAAGCTCTTAAAACTTATTGCCCTTCTTCATCTCTTTCTATTTCTGTAGTTCTCCAGAATCTTTTGATCAATCTTACATTAATCATAGGTCTTGCAAACATTGCATAGACATATTTTGATCTTAGCAGAAATCTTATAATTTCTTCATAACCAACAGCTTCTCTGTTTTCATCATCTAAGAATGCAACAACATTATGTTTAGGCTCAAACTTCAAAGCTCCCATCTGCAAAACATAGAGAAAAAGAATATTAGAACATTGAAATTTTGATTAATGAATTTCATTTTTACATATGAATTTGCAATTTTGTAATATTGAATTCAATTTGGACTTATGATTTTGCAATTTTGTGAAATCTTAAAATTTATTCATTTTGTATCTATCATTTTATTAATCAATTATTTGAATTCTGTTTTATCTACTTTTTATTTTAATTTTTTTTTATTTTTATTCAAAAATTGAATTTTGTCTGTTCATCTTCTTCTTCTTCCTTCGAAGAACAGACTAATCAATCTATAATCAATATCATTCACAATTTCAGTCGATGAACTATATGTCAAATTGCTCGAAATTTGATACATATCAACAATCCAGAATCAATTTTAGATATGATTAAGATTTGATTAGTTAAACTTTGAATGTTATAGTGTTCGAACGCCCGAATAGCAGTCAAACGACTATGCCAATCATCATGTTTTAACCAAAATCTACTGATTTGAATCACAAGCTTACGTTTATAAACTCAAATAATATCTAACAATCAACAAGATTTGTTGCAATCACTGAGAATCTGAGACTTCGATGACGACTGAGAGTCGATAGTTCAGAGATTTGTTTTTGGAGAATTTGAGTGTGAATGAGAAACAAGTGTAAGTGTTCAATTTATATTAAGTGAAATTTTAGACGCATGAGCACTGTTTGTGCGTATGAAACCGTAAAATTCACAAAATAATGAGACGTATGAGCACTGTTTGTGCGTATTGATTCAGACGCATGAGAACTATATAGACGCATAAGCACTATTGCAGGATCGGGTTTGTCAGTTAAACACTTGTGATTCTCTCAAACTCGCTTATAATAACACTCAAATCAGATGAAGCAATGCCTTTAACAAGAGTTGATGATAATATAATAAGTAATCAAAGGAACAAGCAGAAATATATTTTCAGGGTACTTGTATATATTACTTCTCAACTCAAGATTACAAGACGATTACAAGCATGAAACAAGAGTTACAATGAGAAACTATATATACTAGATCCTACAGCCGGTTATACTTGATACCAGCTGGAAACCTAAGACTAAAGCATATACTACAATGCTATAGTTAAGGTATCTTAGATAAAGTATTATCTAAGATATGGTAGTCATGACATGTCCATGACTTACCTTTTGTCACCAACTAAAGATGGCAACTGTACTTAACATAAAAGGTAAACAGTGGATTAAAGTATGGTCAACTACATGGCTTTTGAGAAAACGCCATGTAGTATCTCAGAGATTTGCAGCGGAGTGTCAGACAGGCCATACTTATGTCCACTGGATAATAGGAGTGTCTTCCGAAGGTTAACTGGCTTCGGAAGAACAAGTTCTTCCAAAGCCACTTATACTTCGGAAGATGCTTCTATGCTTCCAAGGCTTTGAGGACTTCTGTGTACTTCGAAGTTGACTTCAGATCTTTGTCTCTAAGTCTTGATCTTCGGAAGTAGGTTCTTTGTCTTCGGAAGTTGGAGTTTTCCTTCGGAAGTGCATTTTACACTTAGACTTCAGAAGAGCTCCTTCTTCCTTCGGAAGTTCCATACTTAGCTTCGGAAGTCCTTTGTATGTTGTACTCAAAATCTTCTAAGTGACTTAGTTTTGGTTGCAACAGCCTTTCTAGATCCAAAACTCCCCCTAGGCTGATGCTACAAAACTTCACTTTTTATGCTTCTCAAAGCTTTCAGCACTAGGGACAAAAGATATTTGTCTGTCTCTCTGTTCTTCTCGGAAGAAGTGCTGAGAAGCTTGTACAAGTCATTCGTGGATAGGAGATCTAGTCTATCACTTTGAATGACATGTACCCTCTGTGTGTGTCCCCCCTGAAGAGAGTTAGTTGACGGGAGTTATAGTCATACTCCCATCTAACTATGGTCTCAAGTTCAGGACCTTCAACCATTTGAAGAAAGGCTTTGCCTTTGGTTGTTGATCCTTTCCTTTCCTCCTCCTCTCTCAGTTTCAAATCCTCTTCAACCTTGCTTCTAGCAGTAAGCTCGGCCATATGAAGGCTGCCTAGATGATTTCTGATGTGGGCAGCTACATCGGAGTTTGAAGGGTTGGAGAATGGTTTTCTCTGCTAACTCAGCAATGTCAAACCTGCTTAAGTGTAGCAGAGATGAGGCACTCACCTGTTGAGCTCTCCATTCTCTCTCTCAACAACAAAGTTGTGAGAAGAGTCTTCGAACCTCCACTGGATTATCTTCTTTCTGGGTGCAAGAGGTTGTCTTGGTATCCTATCTCCTTTCTTTGCATCCAGTAGAGTCACCAGCTTTCTCCTCACTTCTTTTCTTCTTCCTCATTCAATGTATCTGAATTGAGGCCAAGGAGTTTTTGCAGCTTGGTCCAAAGTTCCTCTGGGCAGATCAAGAAATTGATCTCTTGTGGGGAACTTGAGGATCCATCAACATAAGTCAAGTTGACTGAATCCTCCTCACAGGAGATGTCGCTCAGAGTTGTACTGTTGATGAGCTTAGTCTTGACCGCCTTGAATTCCTCCATAGAGAGATGTTTGGAAGGCTGAGGGGATGGTTTGATTGTTGTTGGGTAGGTTGAGGAGTTTGGGTTCTGGCTAAGGTTTTGGGTTGGGATGATGTAGTATTTAGGTGGTTGGAGGTGAAGAGGTTGGTAGGTGTGATGGTGTAGGTTCAGGGGTGAATGGTTCCAAGTGTGGTTCGGTTTTGGGGAAGGGAAAGGTATAGGTTCAGTTGAGTGGGTTTGGATTTTGGGTTGAGAGGTTGCTTTGAAGGTCATCCCCTGTCCCCTTCTATACATCTCTTTCCTTTTCCCCGCGCGAATGTCAGCCTTGATGTCACTGACATGTCGCTGGAGAGTCTTCTCAGACATGGGACCCACCTGCCTGCCAGAGAAGCCGTGAGCTTTGAGATAACTCTTCATCCAGGCTTTCTCACTATCTTCTTGGCAGCAGACAGTCCAGCTTCTTCTTCTTTCTTCTTCTCTTTTCCACAAGCTTCTCCCTTACAGCTCTCTTTCTCTCCTTCTCCATTTGATCTTGCTCTTTGTTGAAGAGCCATAAGATCGTATCACTGTTATATGGAGACAACTCCTCTTGAGAGAATCCTCTGGAGAGTAGGAAAGTGATCCTTTCTTCCTGAGCTGCAGATCAGCTTCCCTTTCCTTTCTCTGCCTTTCCTCTTCTAAGGCCAACCTTGCAGCCTTTCTTCTTTTTGCTGTTTTAGCAGCAAGGTTGCCTTTCTAGCTCTATCAACTCCTCTAATGGTAGCAGGAGTACATCTTCAGTTGCAGCCCCTAGACTGACAAGTCTGTCTATACCCTCTACTCTTCTTCGATTGTTGACTGCCTCCTGGTTGGCTGCAGCTGCTTTGGTACTTGCAGCTAGCAGTTTCCCAGTTGGTAGCCTACCTTTCCTTTTGAGCTTCTCCAACCTTTCTCTCCTCCTGAAGCTCTTCCGAAGTCATCTTCCTCTTGCCTTTTATGTCTTCGGAAGTGCTAGACTTTGGGGGTTCTTGGATAGAAGATCCAGGTTGGGTAGTAGAGGTGGGAGCTGGAGTCAATGCAGATGTTAGAGCCATGGTTGGCTGAGAAAGTCCTCCGTATTAACCTCGATGCAAGTTCCAGAATTGCATCTGACTCTGATCATCGGATATAATAGTATCGGAGACAGAAAATTCCTTCCCCGCAACAGCAATCTCAGCTTCGGAAGTTTGAGCTTGTTCTTCCGAGGCTTTGAATTGTGCTTCGGAAGTCTGTGAAAATACACTTTCTGTCCCAACTGTTTCGGTTGCTGGGCCATCAGTCCTAGTTTCCCCTTCGAAGTTAATCTCAGGTTCCACTTGGACCTTAGGTTGACCAACTTCCTCAACAGTGGTAGAAGGTGCATTCAACCTCTGAAGCTCTTGAGCTCCGAACTAAATCACAGACATATCTGGGCTGGGCTGTTCTATGAGGGATTCCAAAAGGAACTTGTTGAAGAAACCTATTGAGATCCTGGAGCATCCTTTGATCCACTTGAAAGACAACTGGAGGAGGCTCAGGGAAGATGGCAGCTTGTTGCATTGGATACTTTGAACTCAAAGAAGTAAGAGCTTGACTTTGGGTTTCCTGTCTTTGGCTTTGTCTCTCAACACTCCCCCTTTTTTGGTAGCATCATCCTGAGAGCTAGATGAGCTAGAGGAAGAGGTGAAGGAGACCTGAACTGGTACATGCCTAACAGATCTCTCAATCTGTTTCTCAGCTAGTTTGGCCTTGAAAGTTTCAATCTCAAGTTGCTGAGTGCAGACCTATCCTCTAAAGTCTTAACCTTTGATTCAAGGTTTGAGACTTAGAAAGTAGGTCGTGTGAATGGTGAGTTGCATACTTCCCTCATCTTCTTTTGAAGAATCACGGGGAGATGAGGTAACATACCTGGTATGTTCATCCTCACCACCAGATGTGGTTTCTTGGCACCCTGGTTTCCCTTGCACAATGATGTCTCTTTCAGAGGCATCAAAGGGCATGGTTGCCGTAGATTCAGTCTCACTGTCGTTACCACTGTCCTGAGGATCCATTGAGGCTCCTTCAGTAGTGGCAGCTGAATCTACATGAGTCCCCTCCACATCAGTAGGACTTACCTCAGTAGGGCTTTGCTGGTGTGGGCTAGAGATAAGGGGTCTCTCTAGGCTCTGTTGATCCTTGAGAGGGTGTTGTGGATCAACTTCATTGCCTTTAAGAGACATAATCTCTTCACCAGCTCCGGTCAAAAGGTCAGTAAAAGAAAAGGAGTGAAAACCTAATGACCCGGGACTTTGATCAATGTCAAAAGGCATTGAGATGTCCCTTTGTGGCTGCTCAGGGGAGTGTAGAGACTCACCCTGAGGGCTATCAGCTGGGGTTTTGGGCTCATGGGTCTGAGACAGAGGAGACTCAAGACCCATATTAAGGTCAATAGTGAAGGATGGGTGGACCTCTGGCTGAGTGGGAGCCCTTTGTTCCACTCTAGCCTTTTTGGATTGAAGAGGAGGGGCTTGTTCAATCAGAGTAGATTGAACAAGGATTCGTTTGGGACGTCTCTGGTATGTAGCAGTAATGGTGGAGAAGGTAGATTTGGGATGGTGAGGGTAGTTGCTGCTGGTGTGGGTTCATCACCTGTGGGGTGAACAGGGATGTCACAAAGAGCCATTGGCTCAATCATACCTGGAAGTAGTGCGGTATCTCTTCCAGTGTAGTTGGTAGACACTCTCTTCAAGATCTTGAAGATGGTCGGCCTCATTTGGGGAGCAGACAGAGCAGCTGCACAGACAAGCTTACCCTGATCCAGCTCACAGTTATTGATGTGCTGGAGAAACCTGGGATACATAAAGAATGTGTCCCTTTGAAGATTTCCCATAAGGTTAGTCAGCACAAACCTTGAATAGTTGAAGCGGAGGCTTTGTACCAACCCGTGAACTAAGCACCCAAGTTCATACGGGATTTGATCCCAACCCCCAGATTTGTTAGATAGACAGTGAAGAACCACATGGAGCAGGAACTTCCACTTGTAGGAGAAGTTGAATTTGTAGACCGTTGACCTGCTAACATCTCCACCATATCCCATTTGGAGATAAGAACTATCTAAATCTGATTTGGGGAATTCCGTCGGAGCGCCCTCATCATGGAGCTCGAGATGCTCCCTGATGATCTGTTCAGAGATGACCAACTCTTGGCCACAAATGCTTGACCTTATAACACGAACCCGTTTAGGGTTTCAATCCGACCATTTGCCCAAAATTCGGACATTTGGTTTGAGTAGATTGTAGGGTTTACAGTCAAAGCAGTGTAGTATGAAGATTGGGTCAGGAAGAAATGATATCTGAGAAGTCAGCATCCCTTGAAGAGTCAAGGAGTGCGACCTGGTTGTGCTGAGGGTTTAAGGCCATTGAAGAAGATGACAGAATAATAGGTAGGAGTAAGGTAAATTGGAGAAGAAGAAAGCTTTTAGGGCAGTAATTTGGGTAAAAAGAGTGTAAGTGATTAACCGGAAGTTTAAAATATGTGAAATGGTGGTTTAAAGGGGGTTTGGATAAGATGATGTGAGGGTTCAGTGGATGATGTGACATGGGCGGTAAGGTTAGACCATTAAATAATCCGACATCATTAACAAATCTTTACTTTTTACAGTGTGGGGCCCAAAAGATTTCCGTTACACAGTAAAATCTTTCTTACGAGTATAAAGCATTTCCGAAGGTAAAGTTCTTCCGAATGCAAATCTACTTCCGAAGGTAAATTGCTTACTTCCGAGAGTATATGTTGCTTTCAGATGGAGTGTGTTAAGTGTTTCGGAAGTAGATCTGAGGTGAACTCAATCGGTTCTTCCGAGACTTAACACTCTTCCGAGAAGAAAATTATCCTGTGAGAAATTTGCTTCGGAAGATATGCAAGATATCTTCCGAGGGTTAATTTCTCTTCGGAAGAACTTATACTTAGATAAATTTAGAAATATCTTTTGTAACAGGGCTTAGATTGTTTTGACATAAGACTTTACACATTAAAAGGTTTTCAATTGAGATTAACTAATCAATGTTTATCATCCCAATAGCTGTAATGAGATATTTAAATCTCTGTTCATCAAATTCTTTGGTGAACAAATCAGCATATTGTTCATTTGAATCAACTTTGATTAGTTTGATAAGATTTTTCTCATGAATATCTCTAATGAAATGATACCTGATATCAATGTGCTTTGTCTTGGAGTGCTTCACTGGATTTTCAGTAATGGATATAGCACTATTGTTGTCAATGTGGATAGGAGTGCTCATGAAGTTGAATCCATAGTCTATCATCTGGTAGAGCACAGCAACTAGCAGCAACAATGTATTCACCTTCAGCAGTTGATGTAGAAACACAGGATTGCTTTTTGCATTGCCATGAGATGATCCTTCCACCAAGAAATTGTCATCCACCTAATGTTGATTTCTTGTTGATGTTGCAGCCACCATAATCGCTGTCAGAGTAACCATAGAGATTAAAATCACTATTTCTTGGATACCAGAGACCTAATTTAGGTGCTCCTTTGAGGTATCTGAGGATTCTCTTGGTAGCAATTAGGTGAGACACCTTTGGAGCAGCCTGATATCTTGCACAGATGGAAGTTGCAAACATGATATCAGGTCTACTTGCTAAGAGATACATCAGAGAATCAATGATTGCTCTATACTGATGTTGATCAGTATCCTCCCCCTCAGAATCAGGGCAGAGATCATGGTTTTTGGGTATAGGTGTCTTTGCTGCTTTACAATCCTTCATATCAAATCGCTCTAAGATATCATTGACATACTTAGATTGATTGATGAAGAACCCTTCCTTCAATTGCTTTACCTGAATTCCAAGGAAAAAGTCCATTTTTCCCATGGAACTCATTTCGAACTTCTTCTTCATAATGCTCTCAAAGTCTTTGCATATTTGGTCATTTGAGGAACCAAATATGATGTCATCAACATAGACTTGAACAAGCAAAATGTCTTTCCCAGACTTTCTAATAAAGAGAGTCTTATCAATGGTACCTCTAGTATAACCATTTATTCAGGAGAAATTGAGACAATGTCTCATACCACAGCCTAGGTGCTTGGTGCAGCCCATATAGAGCTTTATCCAACTTGCACATATAGTTTGGATGCTGTGGGTCTTCAAATCCTGGAGGCTGGCATACATAGACTTCCCTATCTATATCCCCATATAGAAAGGCACACTTGACATCAAGCTGGTAGACAGTGAAATTCTTGGATGCAGCATAAGCAAGGAAGATCCTAACTGCCTCAAGTCTTGCAACAGGTGCAAAGACATCAGTATAATCGATTCCTTCCTCTTGAGTGTATCCTTGAACCACCAGTCTTGCCTTGTTCTTGATAATCAAGCCTCTATCATCTCTTTTGTTCCTGAATACCCATTTGGTGCCTATAGGTACTTGACCAGATGGTAGCGGACATAGGTTCCAAACCATTTGTCTTTTGAATTGAAGCAGCTCCTCTTGCATTGATTCAACCCAGCTACTGTCTTTCAAGGCATCTTCCACCTTCTTGGTTCCATTTGGATAAGAAGCATGAGTACAAGCAGACATTCCCATTATGAGTTTGTCCTCTTGTTCTCACACCCTCAGAGACTTCCCCTATGATGTTTTCAGCTGGATGAGTATTGTGATTCTGAGTCTTGGAATCACCTCCAGTTGCAAAGATAAGTCCAAGTTGGACATATTTTGCTCAGGAGCTTGAGACTTGGTCCAGCTGTTGTTTCAAGCTCATTCAATGAGGACTGATTGAATGAAAGAGAAACATCATCATCATTCTTTGCTGTGAAGCATCATTAACAGTTGCCTGTTCCTTCAAATGCTGCTTCCATCAGCTTGGTGTTGTGCAGGATCACCTGAAGAGATTTGAAAATCAGCAGGTGAATCCCTTGTTGAAGTTCCACTATCTCTTGAAATGGTTTATGCTGTCAGATCTTTCAATAGTGGGAACTTGATTGTTGCAGCAGCTCTTGGAGAACTTGGAATAGGTCTGGGAAGCTCAAACAATTGATCTTCATCAGATTTACTTTGAGCACCTGTTCCAGCTGAAACATTCTCACAAGATGGTTTAGAATAGTTTGGAAACAATTCTAAATCAAAGATATGATCAGGGCCATTCCCCCTAACACAAGGAGTGTGCTCATTAACTACAATGTTGGAAGATTCCTCAAATTGTTGGTTTTTAATATTATAAACTCTGTATGCTTTAGAATAGGAGGAATATCCAACAAAGATAGCATCATCTGATCTGACTTTCAGCAAATTTTGCCAAATTGTCTTTTGTGTTAAGTATGGTACACCTGCTGCCAAAGGACCTTAGAAAGCCAATGAACGGTGGCCTCTTGTTCCATAACTCATAAGGGGTCTTTCCATGTGGCTTTACTACAAGAACTCTATTCTGCACATAGCATGCAGTGCTGACTGCCTCTGCCCAGAATATTAGAGGCAGCTTTGAATCAGCTAACATAGTCCGAGCAGCCTCAATAAGTGTCCTATTTCTCCTCTCAGCAACATCATTTTGTTGAGGAGTTCTAGGAGTTCATAGTATTTACCTTGTTGTTTTAAAGAGAAGTCATATTTAACAAACCGGCTGACACAAATTTTATCGGTTTAAGTTTTGTTGCCTGATTTGTTGCTTTGATCAACTTTTCTGAACTTTTGTTTGTTTAGATTTTGTTTTTGATGATTTCTTTCTTTCTTTTCTTCTTCTTGATTCTTAGAAGAACTTGGTTTACTTCCAGATTGAACATCGTTAGAAGAAGATTCCTTTTCAGATTGAACTTGTTTTAGATTAATAGTGTTTGAATCTTCTGATGTTCCTAACTGTTGTTTATCTTTATCTTTGCTTTGAACTTTCACTTCTTCTAATACAAATTGAATTTGATCAGAAGTGTTTTGTTTTGTTTGCTTTGGTTCATAAGATTTTATCTTGATTGGATGAACATTTTTAATCTTTTCTTGATCATTTTCAACAAAAACTTTGATATTTTCCTTTTCTTCTTCCAAATTCTTATTTTTGACCTGAAAAGCTTTAAGTTTAGCTTTATTCTCAGGAGAATGATCATGTGTATTAAAGTTCTCTGGTAAAGTGTTTGTAATAGATTCAGGCATAGGTTCATGAGTTGTAAGGCCCCGTTTCCAGAAAGCCTCACAGTTGGTTAATCATAGCATAAAATCAGTTTAATAACAAAACATTGCAACGGAAATAATTAGACATTCATTTAAAACTTGGAAATCATATCGTACTCATACATTTGTCTTTTAAATGTAAACAAAACATATTACTTGTTCTTAAATTACAATAAAGATTTCAAAAATAGGTATGCCATCCATAGCTCCCCAAGTAGCTCCGTGTGCCATCCTCAGCATCAACACTTACCTGCCAACTATTATGCATAAAAGTCAGCTTCGCTGAGTGAATTCTAGTTTTAAATAATATAAGAAAATATAAACTTTATCCTTCATATAATGACCATGCATACAACATAGTACATAACATTACATGCATCATAATAAGCATGTTCATTATCTTTCATTCTTTCATCATCTTTCGTTATCTTTCACTTTCATCATAAACGAGATTGCACAAAGCAAGAGCTCCATGTTGATTGACAACAAATGTCAATCCCTGTCGGTACACATGAATACGGTAGCTAACCCTCGACAGTTGATCCACACTGCAAGGCACATAGCCTGCTCATGGATATAGATCCATCATCACATCAGACTCACATAAGTGAAGTCTATCATAGTGCTTGGAAGACTTTAAATCATCAAACGAGCCCGGGGGTAACATTCATTAAGTTTCTCTTTTCATTAATATCATCTTCCACTTTAATATTTAATACTAACTTATTAAGTACACAACTATACCAAGTACTAGTCATCATAAAACTTAACCGACCCTCCGAAAGCACAATGGGGGTTCGGGGGCGGCAGCCCCTGACAGCGGGGTCCTAGGGGCAGCAGCCCCTAGTGGGGTCCAAGGGGCAACGCCCCTGGCTGGGGCCGGGCTGCCAGGTCAGCGTGAAAAATTTTTATATTTAAACATTTATATGGCATATTTACTTATAGAAAAATCATTCTTCTTGGTTAAAATCCCATAAAATCTTGGTCATTTAAAAACATATATTTAGTATGCATAATAGCCCCAAAACATGGAAAACTTATAAATAGGGGATCTAGAACTCACCTGAATATTGAGACCAACTTCAAAACTAAGCTTACAAGGCTAGGATCACTCAACACAGCCTGCAGATAAGCTGACACTTAAAGGGGTTAATTTCTGCCTAAATTCGCTGCTAATTTCGCTACAAGATCAGCAATTTCGCAGCTAGATTCGCCAACACTTTCGCTGCTAGTTTCACCAGCAGTTTCGCTGCTAGTTTCGCTGGCACCTTCGCTGGCAGTTTCGCTGACATCTTTGCTGCTAGTTTCACTGCCAGTTTCGCCCAACTTTCGTTGGAAAACCATGTCTGCAAAACTACCTACGAAATTATAGTTTCGCAGGAAGTTCTCATAGTTTTGCTATTTTGCAAATTCTGGATGCATATACAGTTTCGCATCGCATATCAATTCGCGCTGGATGCATACACAACTTTTCGCAGATCGCATACGCATAAATATAATCGCATCCGAACCAGCCCGTTTTTAAACAAAAAATCATCACTTTTTACGTCCAATCTCTTAGTTTATCATCCATGAGGCTAAATCTAAGCTTTATACATGTTTTCATACGTAAAATGTGACCTTTATGCGATTCTTTGCAACTTTTCAAAACCCAAACCCTAGAATCCTGGTTGATCTACGTAAGGGGTTTAGAGGTCGATTCTTAACTGATTTGTTGCTTCTTTCTTAGGTCTTGATGCTCCACACCCAGATCTTCAATCTCTTAACCTTGGAAGCTTCAAATCTTGAGTTTTCTTCACTTTCTCTCTCTATTTCTTCTCTCTACGAATTTTTGGTGGCTAGAGTTGGCAATGAGGAAGATGAAGGCTGGTTTGGGTGCTTAAGGGCTGATTATGAGCCTTTATCCCATAGCCACTACCCAATAAGCCTAATTTAGCCCATGACCATTTCTTTACCTTATTAAAATACCCACAATTAAGTCCATTATCCTTAATGACTCGTTTTGACTTTTCGGGGTGTTACATGAGTGAAACCTAACCCTGCTTTCTGTTTATCTTTTCTCTCACTTACCAGTTTTTCTATGTGACAACCAACCTCTAGGTTGTTACCCTAACCCTAGATTACTTGCATCATTATCCATGTTATGAGTGCTAATAATTGAAACTATTCAACCCTACTATGAAATTTGAACAATTCTTACTATTTGATGTAAATTATGGTTTTATGTGATTTTTATTTTTGAGTTTTAGCTAATTTAGGTTTCTACCTTTTTAAAAATTAGTGTCCCAGGAATGTCAACTAGTCACCCTTACAAAATTAATTCAAGAGAAGGCAAATAAATGTGAGCATACACACTCACACTTACATAATTTTTCGGCATGCATGCATGGGCATGCATTAGATACCTCAATTCACCTTCCACTAATAATACATAATACCCAATACTACAATTACACTACACAAATATCAAATACAATTAAAATTAAATGGAAAATCCTCCCCACTACCCTCCAAATCGGCCGCCCCTCTCACCACTCCCCTCATCTCTTCACCACCACCCCACACACCCACTCACCTTTCATTCACCTCTCTCCCTCTCTCTCCCTCTCTCCCTTAATTCGAATCAGCTGAACAAACACACACACACCTCACAACACTCCTAAATCAGATTCTCTCCAAGTCTTGTGAAGAAAATTCGAAGAACACATCAAGTTCTAATCAGCCAAGAGCAAAACCGCAAAGAAGTGGCCTTGTTCGCGGGATTTGGTCACACAACCGTACTTGTTCCACCTTTCCAGCCTTGGGTCGAGTTTCTCCATTCAAATCCAAGGAGTTTCAAGCCATTCAAGGCCATCAACACCTTCTAAACCGTGAGTTACATCGAGTGTAAGCTCATGTTGTCGGTTTTTGTGATATTTCTCTTGTTTTCTTCATTTATCATCTAAGAACCGTGTATTTCCTTGTGGTAGCAGAAACATCTCACCATCATCTTGTTCTTAAGGAGTTCTCAACGTTCTTGAAGGTAAACTTCTTGTTATGTTAGTCATTCTTGAGGTGGAAACCGATTTCCACCATGAAAACCCTCAGTTTGAGTGTTTTGGTATCATCTAACTTGTGAAAGCTTCAACTCATGTAAACCAAACTTGTGACCTGCATTTTTATGACTTAATGGAATCCCAAGAACCTGTTTTTAAAAGTTCCAAGAGACTACATACTCAAATCCATGGTTGATACATGGATTTCACATTGAAACCCTCCTTTCTACATGTAACAACACCCTTTTAAGCATTTGTTTGAAAAATCCTTTTAACCAAGACCCATAACCTACTCATGAACAACTTAATGACACCTTAACGATCTGTTTATGAAGTTAAATGAAGTGTTGGTAACATTTAAACACAAGTTAAGATGGTTTACACAAGTGTAATTGTCGGTTATGACATTTTCTACATATTTGAAGCATATGGATGTGTAGATCATCTAAGCAACATGTTGGGACTGAAATTACAGTAGGTTTTAGTGAATATTAGAAGTGTTAGCAATTTTTAATCTCTGGAATAAAGGACATGTTGTAATTTACCCTCTTTTAGTCACTTTCGGGACCCGAAAACATGGTAAAATGACTTAAAAATAGTAAGAATACAAATTTAACACTCTTGAAAGTATTCCAGGCTCAAAAATGATAAATAAATACTCTGAGTCAATGGATAATTTAAATGGTCAAAGACACAAATAAATAACGTTTTAACTAAAAACGGGTACAAACCGAGCATCGTTTTTGAGAAAAATCCATAAAAATAGAGTTCAAAACTAAGATTTATAAAAATCATATGATTTCAGTAAGTTAAGTAATAAAAGACTTAAAGGATTTGAAAAATTGGTCAAACAAGCTTTAAATGGTCAAACCCGGTCAAAACCGCGTATTAACGGGTCAAACGTAAAAACAAGATTTTCAACTATAAAGGCCAATTTACACAATTTAGGACTTAAAAATTTTATAAATAAATCGTTTAGAAAATACCTACTGGTCCAAGATTTAAATATATGAAAACTCCAAATTACTGTTAAAACTATCCGGCTTTTACCCGTAACCGGGAGCGTTAAACGCGCAGTTTCTAAAATCGAACCCGTAGACTAAAGTTTTGAAGCACTTACTCCATAATAATCATAATATGACTCTAATAATCTGATTTTTGGTCTTAAATGACATAAAAGGCAAGAAACTAAACTTGAGGGTAGAAACTGTCAATTTTGAAACTTGAGGGACCAAATTGTAAAATTTTTCCAAACCTTATAACCGACTTCCAGGAAGCTAATAAACACTTGAACAACAAAATTTCTTTGTATACTTAACCAAATGAAGAGAAAATCCCAATTTTCATGAAGACGCCTTGACCTGCCATAAAAGGAAACTTTTCATACAAACCTTCACGAAACCAAAGCCTTACTCAATAGCTAAACCCTTGACACCATTGTTGCACTTTGAATGATTTTAGGGCAGTAGCTTATTGCTTAATATGTACATGTTAGGGTGCTAGACTTGTGACACTTCCCGGCACACCAAGAGACTTTTGATTTGGAAACCTAAGGTGAGTTCTAGTGATCCCCCTTTTTACTATTGTTTTGGGATGAAACATGCTCTACTTTTTATGAACTATGATTGTGCTTTATTTGATGATTCTATGTGGGATTTGTGGTTACCTGCTGATACTTATATCATAATCATTAATTCTTTCGTGAACCGCTTGATTTATATGGATAGATCTATTTGGGGAATCCCCCACACACAGTGGCTTCCGTTCCAGGAAGGTTACCCCACTGAGATCCTGAGAGATCGTTGTGGCATGTAACAAGTTTTGCTAAGATTCTATGGTACCATCCGGGCAGGTAGGGTTCACTGGTTTGGGGCTCAGTTTCTTCCTTCGGGAATATCCGGTAAAACACAACTTTAGAAGAGGCCAACCGGGACTGAGTGCAGGGTTGATTATGATTTTTCCCACGATGATAAACACTGATTATTTTCTTTTAATCAAAGAAGGATTTGTTAAGTCCTTTTGTTTTTAAACTTTAAGCACTTGAATTCACCAACTTTTAGTTGACACAATTTTCTTTTGAGCATGTTTCAGGTAATGTATGAAGAGATCCTAGCTGTTGTGAAGACCTAGACTTATCCCTGACATGGCATTGGCTTATTTCCTTGATGAAACAATTGAACAATTTATATTTTGTGTTGAACAAGTACAATTTATTTTTATGGATGATTGTAAAAACTTATTTGGGGGCTTGATGTGTCTCTAGCCCCGCTATCTTTTCAAAACTTTAGTGCCATGTGATATTCTCTCCTTTGAGCTCTTATAATGGTTTGTTTCCGCTGCCATATGTTGTTGCTAGTCTGTGACGTCCCACCCTACCTGGGCCCGGGGTGTGACAGATTGGTATCAGAGCCAAAGGTTGTAGAGAAGTCGGGAATGCCATAGTAGACCCTAGGCTACAACCCTGATACCCTAGGACTATCCTTGTGGGAAGTGTTGGGATGATCGGGTTGGGTAAATTGATGATTACACTTGATCAACGTAATCATGAATTTACCGCACGCGTAATTTCCATCACTGATCTTTAGGTTATGGTTGGACTTTTTCTGGTTTATATTGATGATTTGAAACTAATTTTAAAAAGGGGATTTAAATGATTTTTATGATGTATTTCTTACAGGATAACGTCAATGGCTAATAAAGTAAAGGCGCCTGCTCACCCCGACACTGAGACCGCTCCTACCGGAAACCTGAGAAGAGAGAAGCCACAAACGGAGTATGAGGCGTACCTCCGGAGATGCGGACATCCAGGGTGGATATCCGTCACGTCCGAAGACACTGAGGCTTCCGAGGACTCTTCCTCCACATCACCTTCCCGAAGCCGAACGCGATCCCACTCTCCTCAAGTAGCTGCTCCGACCCTCTCACCCATCCCACCTATTGGGAATAGTGGTGCGCGTACTGTCACCCGACCTCGCAAAAGCGTTAGGCCAGGATCCTCCGTATCCTTTAGGATGCCTCCTCCTCCTCCCTCGTCTGTTAGGATTCCGACATTGGTACCCCCACTGTTTGACCCTCGTGACGAACGCCTGATGCCGCCGAGACATAGTATGTATGACGGCCCTAGCGTACTGGCTGGTGATAGGTACTCCCAGTCGAGTCGCCGGGCAAGTGATGTAGGACCCTCCGATGCGACATTGGATGAGATTTTTTGAGGACTGTTCGCCGTCATGAGCTGACTGTTCAGCACGCCACTCGAACTTCTCAGTCGGCTCAGTTCCAGGCGATGATGGCTACACAGGGAGTGAAGCGTTTGGAGCAGGAGCAGAGGAAGAAGGGTACAGGATGGTTTGGATGGCTAAAGAGGAAATGGATGTGAGAACTGGAGTACTCAGTGGGATTATCTGTCTGTGGACAGTAGAAGGAAACTATTTGAATTCTTATTCGATATTATTATTTTATTATCATGGGGGTGATGGCACCTTCCACATTGTAAGAGCATGACTCTGATTCTATTTGGTTGGATGATACTATCGTAAACTTCTATGGGATGCTAGAATTATTAAACTGTCTGTATTGAATTGCTATATGTTTTGTTGTGCTTTGAAATTTGTCTGTGCCTTTTCTAAATGGTTGCCCAACTGTTATGTCATGTTTTGATGGACTTTGTAAGGTTCTTTTGTGGGTTGTAAATACATATGTGCATGCCATGATCCCTCTTCCGAGGCATGGTGTGATAGGATAATGATCCCTGGGCTATCCGAAACAAAATTTATGAGATGCTAAACGAATCTATTTGTGATACTATCAGAATGCCGACTCGCAGAGGAACACGTTTTGGTCGACGTGGAGCCACCAGGGGCCGCCATGAGGAAGCAAGGCCTATTGGAAACCAACCTACTCCACCAGGGACTCCCCACGGGGAGAATACTAATCAAGAGAGTGACGAAAGGATTGCTAACCTCGTAGCTCAGCAACTGGCCAACGCCATTCCGACTATTATTGCACAGATAAATGCAGACCGGGATAACACTACTGGTAATGAACGGCCGGCAAACAATGAGAGCCACGACGAAGAAGCTGAGGCGTTAAGGAATGGGTGCTCTTACAAGACCTTCATGGCATGTAAGCCCAAGGACTTCTATGGCACCGAGGGTGCTATAGAGACTTACAGGTGGATCGACGAAATGGAAGCCGTCTCAGACATCAGCGAGTGCAAGATGGAGCATATGGTGAGGTTTGCATCACAATCTCTCAAGGGATCAGCTCTTGAATGGTGGAAGTCCATTACTCAGAGCCGTGGAAGAAACGTGGCTAATCGAATGGGTTGGACTGAATTCCGAGAGCTAATGACCAACAAATATTGCCCCATCAATCAACTCGAGAAGCTGGAGACAGAATTCTTAAGCTTGGAGATGAAAGGACCCAACTACACCGAATACATCAATCGTTTCTTAGCCCTGTCCCGACTTGTGCCACATTGGTGACGCCAGAAGCCAAAGGTGTAAGCACGGTTCATCTGGGGACTACACCCAGAGTTAGGGGTATGGTTCGTGCCTCTCAGCCTGTAACCCTGCAAGCTGCTGTCGACCTTACCAGCAGTTTGACTGATGACCTAATTAGGGCTGGATGGACCGATCAGCAAGGGCTGATGAGAAGAAGAGTTTGTTGGTGAGAAAAGGAAGTGTTTGAAGCGAAAAGAGCGGTTGGGAGTAGCAGTGGGTCAAGTAGAAGGAGTTCTGAAGGAGTGAGACGTGATGATCAAGGAAGCAAAAATCGGAGATTGTATACGGGGACAAGCCCATTCTGCAGCAAGTGCAAGTTACATCATTAAGGAATGTAACCCGATGCCCTGTTTTAGTGCAAGAGAACAGGCAATTTAATTAAAGACTGTACTTACGCACCGGGAACAATGCTATGAGTGTGGAGATCCAGGGCATATGAGGAACAAGTGTCCTAAGCTGGGTAGAGACAAGGATGCCAAGCACAACAAGCCTAAGGGAAGAGCTTTCGTTATGGACCCTGCAGAGCTCGTAGGGAACGTGACGTGGTCAACGGTACTTCCTTGTAACAATCATCCCGCTACTGTACTGTTGATACTGGAGCGACTCTAGTTTTATCTCTAGTACTTTTAGGCCATTGATTGACTTAGACGTGTTTCCCTTGGCTGATACATTTACCGTAGAATTAGCTGACGGTAATATTTTAGAGCTAACGAAATCGTTAGGGATTGCCCCCTGAATCTAAAAGGGAATATGTTTAAGATTGACTTGATGCCCATTTAGTTAGGAGGATTTGATGTGGTCGTGGGTATGGACTGGTTAGCGAAGCATAAGGTCGAAATCGTATGTAATGAGCGACTTCTCAAGATACCGTTGACAGCGACGAAGAAGTTTAGTGGTAGAAGGTGAAAGGAGTAACACTCTATACCCTATGATATCCCACTTAAAGCTACAAGAGCTTGAAGAAGGGATGTCCAGCTTTTATGTAATATGTGATGAAAAGCCCAAAAGGAGAAGAAGATCGCAGAGATTCCCTGTGGTTTCGGAATACCCAGAGGTGTTTCCGGAGAACCTGTTAGGACCTGGTATTTGAACGAAATACCGAGTGATTGCGTGTTAAACCAACTCAAATAGTGCGGAATCCTATTTGATTGGCGATCCAATCAGTGAGAACACACGATGAATCAATCAAGAATTGAAATCAACGTCAGAAATCGATTAGGAACCGATCTGATGTGTTCTATGAACTTGGAGAACGATTTGGGAGGCTTCTGGACGGCTAGGGTACGTCTGGAATCGTAATGGGATGAATGCTTACGTTTTCCCACGAATTGGGTCTATTTATAGGTTAGTATTGTTCAATCGTGCGACTGGGCCATAAGTATGGTTCAGTCGTGCGATTGAACCATGCGGTTGATTCATCCGCACGACTGAGTGTTCAGTCGTGCGATTGAGTCAATCTTATGTGTCAATCATACGACTGATCCAGTCTCCTGGTTCAGTCGTGCGATTGAGTCAATCGTATGAAGTTATTCATGCGTGTGGTCCATTCGCATGGGCCATCCGCATGAGAACTTCATTAAGTTAAGTTTGAATGTTCTATTTAATATAACTTAATGTGCACTCATTCAAACATTCATAAACCCAATCAATTCAATCACACACATTAATGAAATATTAAACATTACAAGTAACAACCAATTCATATCATTTCATTAATCGATTACAATTACATCATAATCAGACAGACAAGTTCATTACATTACAAATCATGATCTAGGGACATACATGTATCAACAAACTCCCCCTTGGACCTAGATCTATCTATTCTCTTGTCTTCTGCATCACCTCCTTATACTTCTTGTACTTCTCCTCTTTAGTGACTCCTGCGTGTATCTCAAAAGCAAAGCAGAGTCTTATGACATTTTGGAATTGGAGGGCTTGTACAATATCTTGCGTGTCATAGAATAGTGGCCACTTGTATAATGTGTAGACATCATTAGCAGACAAGTTGGTTAGCCACATTGGGTCGAATACCCTGATAGTATCCATTTGTCCCTCTTTATTCAACACTATGACAGCTTCAGCGGTTCTCCAATCATAGTACCACCATTTGAAGTGGGGAGTGAAGTCCTGTGGCATTTCCCTGAGAGGGATTCTCGACATTGTTCTCGGGGGACTCCACTTCAGCACTATCTTTGGCTTTCCAGTTATGGGATCAACTTCAGAACGTCTGATATACCTCGTAGGTTGTTGAGGTTTGAAGTTGACCCACCTGGTGTGGTACTCTTCCTCAGGGCAGCCTCAAACCAGCCTGACATCTTTCTCGGGTCAGCATACAGCAGCTTTAGTTTAGCCAGCTGGTTGAGCTCAAAACCAGGTAGAGTCTTCAGATCATGTGGAAACCTGAAGTACTCTATGCCCTGCTCCCTCTTAACTGCATAAGCGTTAAGGTCTTCAAAATAAGCCCATGAGATAATCCTGCCTGACACCTTATGGTGTTTCTTGACTCTGTAGAGCTTGGTGTAGGCATCTCTCTTTGGTGCAGCACGCTGGGCTCTTACTTCTTCAAAACAGGCAGCCCATTCAGCCTTGCGAATATCTACGTCTGCATTGGAGGCTTGGGCTGTTCCTTCAGTCTTTTCTGTTTCTTGCTCCATCTTGTCAGTACCTCAAAAGTATCACTGACTAGGGATTCACCCAGATTGGGGACCACATTTCCCTCGGCGTCAGCGTACTGAGGATACTCTTCTGCAGTAATGTCTTCAACCTCAACTTCATCAATGTCATTCAGTTCCTCATCACTGGTTGAATCCACTGTTGGAGCGTCCTTCACTATTTCATCGGGATTGAGTCTGAACATTTCTGCCAGTTGCTCATCAGACAGGTCATGAATTATCTCCCCTTCTTCAGGGGTATAACTCACAGACCGTCTTACTATCCCTTGTAGGTCAAGAATCATGGTTAATTGAGTCTTGACCATTTGAAGGGGAGCAAAGTCAAACTCATCCCTTTGAAAGTTTGGATCTGTTTGATATAAACATTCAACACATAATCATTAGTAATTAAATCAAACAGACTACATTAACTTAATATATATAAACATTTAATACACTTGTTTTTTCATTACATGATTCAAGTACAAAATAAATAAATACATAAAACGTCTAATCAGTACTTTTGTCTTGAATCTGTGGCGTGTCGCTCGGAGGAGCAGAAGTAGTGGATGACTGGTCTTGTCGACGTTTGGATCTCCGCTCTTGACCTGAAGCAGAGGCCGATGCAGCCGCATCCCCTCCTTCTGCCTCGTCATCATCATCACGTCCTTCTGTCCTGTCTTCTTCAGTTTCCTCATCATCATCATCTTCCTCATCATCATCCTCATCTTCATCATCATCATCTCCATCATCCCCGTCACCTTCCTTTAGCTTCAGGGGCTCATCCTTCGACCCCTTCAGCCTCAGCATGATAGTCTTGTTGGTCGTCTCCAACTCCTCAATACGTTTGACGGACTGAGCCTGCATGTCTTGGAGTTGGGACACCTCAACTCTCTGCTGGTCTATGACCCGAGCCTGCTCTGCCAGTTGCTGAGATTGGGCAGCAGCCAGGTCGGTCAGCTGGCGGATCTGCGCCGCCTTCTCCTCGTCCGCAGCAAGCAGACGCATCACCATACGGTTTAGCGCTGAGAGCTGCTCCTCTACCCCAATGTGAGGTAGAGTGAATCCATGAACATGTGAGGGCTGGGCTGACGGTCCAGCATGATGTGTGGTGGTGGTGGCAGTGGCCGTGGTGAATATGGGTCGGTGGCTGATGCTGGTGAAGTAGGGTGAATGATCTGGTGATGGATGGGATAGCTACAGTGGTGGTGGGTAAGTGGTGGATGTGGTAGTAGGAGTAGTGGCTGTGGTGGCTGTGGTGATGGGTGGTATGTCAGTAGTGGTGGTAGGGGTGCTGGAGTGGTAGTCACGAAGGTCAACGACGCTTCTTCTTCTTCAAACCATGTGGTTGAGCCATCCGCTTCCTCCTAGTCCCGGAGGAAGTAGATGCTCCCCCTGCAGCTCTGCTAACTGACCCGGAACATAGTTCGGGTCAGTATCTCTCTCCGAGGAGTCCCTGGGGTGTTCACCAACCACCTTAAGCCCGTGGTCTGTGGGAACTACTTTACTTCCCACAGTCCTGGTGAGGGGCTCCTCGTCTGACTCCTCCTCCTCGATATCACCAGCAACAACTCTTGATGGAAGCCGGCCATCTCTGCGACCTCTCCGGCAGTGGCTGACCCCGGGGGAATAACGTCTGTATCTGTGCCTCTAGATGGGGCAGGCATGTCATCCCCGGCGTCGCCGCTATCATCATCATCAGAGTCAGTCTCTGGTATAGCAATATGCTCCACATCTGAGTCACTGTCCTCGTGGCGCCACTTCCTCTTTGCTGGCGCCACATAATCAGCCCGGGCCAGATGCCCAAACAACCTCCTGACAGGGGGCTTCACCTGCTTCCCCCTGTATACCTTCATCCTGCCAAGAGTCGTGTCGTCCATGACCTCAAGAATAACAGCGTCCTCCTTCTCCTTCGGCAGGGAGGGAAGCTTCTGATCAATGATCATCTGTAGAAATCTAGGGTACATACAGAAGCCTTCCTTCCCCTTCCCCTCGAGGTTCTCCACCAAGTAACTGAATATCATCTTGGAGAAGCTGAACGGGTGGTTCAGCACCAACGCTGCATAAGCGTTCTGGATCTGGTCAGAGAGCTCGTCAAAACCTCCCTTCCGTGATGCTATACACTTCAGCAGCACGTGCGCAAGGTACTTAAACTGGGGACAGAGGTTACTCTTGTTGAGTACCCCGGCATTGATGTCCCCAGAGTACTTGGCTCTCATGAAACATCCACGGACAGTGAGGGGGTGTAGACGTGTGGGACACTCAGCATCGTCTCCAAACTGTAGAACTATCCTCAGATCCTCCTCAGAAACAGTGATAGCCTCACCAAAATCGAGCTCCTGATGCAATGAGGCTCGGTGGATCTATCTACAGATGCGCCTTCCCAGAAGGCCTGCTGCACTGATCTGTATGGTGTGCAGGGAGTAGATATAGCATGAGCGATCCTGGATCTCTGTAGAAAAGTAATAATGCCTGCGAAGTCGGCTGCATTCCTGGATGTCAAGTCCAGGTGAGCACATATGTTGTGCTTGGTGCTCATATTCCATCTACTCGCCATCTGTAACACATAATAATATAAACGTTAGTTTCGTTGGCTAAGAGTATAAAGCAACACTTAAACTTTGAATAAAACTATCTGTCATGCGATTGAGGTTGTACGACTGAAGACAGTCGTGCGACTGAATCGTGCGATTGAGGTTCAGACGTGCGATTGACCTCATACGCACGACTGAGTGTGCGACTGGACTCATGCGCATGTACTCTTGTGCGGTTACACCAGTCGTGCGACTGAGTCTCATTCGCATGGTTCAGTCGTGCGATTAAGTGAATCGTTCCCTTCAGTCGTGCGACTGAAGTTCATCCGGACGACCAGTCGTCTGTCTCATGTGTTCAGTCGTCCAAAGATCGAATCTACGCAGATAAGTCTTATCACTCAATTAACCGGTTCTTTAGTGTCGCATTCTCTTCACTAACAACCTATTTACTCAATTTTAACATATTGCTTAGTTTTAATAGGTTATTAGGGTTTAGGGTCTCGGTTCGCCTTTCACAGTTTTTAACAATCAATTAGGGTTCCATTCTTCTGATTTTGATGGAAATGGACTTCAAATACCTGTACGATGATGAACGAACGTCAGTATCACAGAATCAACAAGAAAAATCAGGCAAATAAAATTTTGGCAGAGTAACGGTAGGATATGCGAATTAGGGGCGATTTGAGAATGAGGAGTCTCTGCGACCGACTCCACCTCTATTTATATCCACCCTAGATCCAATCGTGCGACTGAGTTCATTCGCACCTTTCAGTCGTGCGAGTGGGACTCAGTCGTGCGATTGGGTCAGTCGCCCTTCTCCAGTCGTCCGACTGAAGTTCAGTCGTGCGACTGACTCACTCGTTCGCACTTAAGCCTCCGATTGGACTAATCGTATGATCCATTCGTGCGAATGGACTTCATTCGTATGGTTAGTCCATACGTATGGTCCATTCGTGCGAATGGGTCATACTTAGTTAATTTTTCTGCTATTTTACCAATTTACCTTTAACTCTTTTATATTAATTAAATTAACGTTATGAACTTTTGATCATCTCAGACATGATCCTTTTATCTTGAAAACACTTTGATCACCTCAGACGTGATCCTTTTAACCACTTTGGTCACCTCAGACGTGACCCTTTTAAAAATACTTTGTCACCTCAGACGTGACTGATATAACCTTTCAAAGCACATATGGTCATCTCAGACATGACCCTTTTAGTGAGTTTATTCCTTCTGATTTTCCTGATGTAGCCCGACACTTGACTCAAGTTAAAACTTAAAACAAACTAACTAATTTAAGAATTTAAACTAATTACATAATCAGACATATTTTTGGCTTTTTGTGAGAGATAAATCCAGAGATTGATATCTACGGGATTTGGATCGGGAGTAGATAGCTTCAACTTAGGTTGATCACATCTGGACCAATTCAATTTTTGGAATCATACAGGCAATTCAAATCATTTGGGACTCGTTATAAAACCTTTTGATGCTCAAGTTCTCGATGTTCATCCAGAGTCGTTAGCAACATAAGGAAATCATACTGAAACTCTTAGATTCTCACATTGATTTGGACCTTTGAGAATGTAGCCACAATGATTGTCAGTATGTTTGTCCACTTAAATCCATACACAGACTTTTGACACAGACTGGTGACTTATTTAGGTGTAATTATTTCAACTAACACTTGTGGATCCCACACTTATATGGTAATCAACATCCCTCAGGAGCTTTTGAGCGGTCTACGGGTATTATTACAAGAAGAGACTATTCTTAGAGCTTTCAAAGAGAAGCCTGTCCTCAGGTCAGTGCCATCGCACAGCAGAGAGGCGGCAAACAACAATGAATTCTAGAATATCTAGGTTATGCTTATCCTCAGGTCAGTGCCATCGCACAGCAGAGAGGCACATAACCTATCTCCTTGTTAGAGCAGCTTATTTTATTTTGCACAAAATGCACCAACAACATAAGTCATTAGCTTTATTGCATTTGTCTTTCAATTTTTTTCTTTGCTTTGCTCTAGTTATGGTCATCCGCACACATTTGTGGCGTTTAATTGCTCATTACCCCTTATTGGAATATTGTTGATTGTGTTAACCAGTGATAAGATGGACGCCCACAGTCAGTTGAACACTTTAGTTTTATCTTGAAATCACCAATCCGGTCTATTTGTCTATTGTGTTGAATCTACCAACATATCATATATGGTCTAGCAACCTCTAAGTCTACTTTCTTTGTGTCACCTTAGGAGTTGCCAGTTTTCTATCATCTTTCCTTTTAGTATTGCTTAGACTACACAGATTTATTTCTTTGAACTTTTGCATATTACAAAACTTAAATTTTAAAGTCCCTCTTGATTTGTTCCTGTGTACTATCATTTTCCAAAGGTATTGAATCGGTATCACAGATACAATCTACCTTATTTCAGCTCGCTACTCCTTCTCCCTCATTTTTTTTTTTTTTTTTTTTTTTAATGTTAACTTGCTGACATATTCTCCCCCTAAAATACTAAAATCATTTCTGGTTTAATTATTTTAGGATTTTAATAAACAGCAAGAGAACATGAGTTTAAATAAAATTAAAATCAAATAGACAAATCAAAATAAATAAAATAAATTTAACTACACGACATCGGACTACACATTTTCATCATCAGGAATTACCTCACTTTTCTTTTTAACACCGTTGACCTCTAATAAATATTGAAAACGTGGTTTATCAAAGGCTTTAGTATAGAGGTCAGCGCGTTGAAAATCAGTATTAATTTTAACCACATCAATTAAGTTCTTTTCAAAACAATCTCTTATGAAATGGTATTTAATACCGATGTGTTTGGTCTTAGGATGTTGGACCGGATTTTTAGTTACTGCAATTGCAGCAGAGTTATCAACAAAAATAGGAGTAGATGAGAATTTTAAACCGTAATCCCGCATTTGCTGTTGAATCCAGATGATTTGAGAACAGCAACTTGCAGCAGCAACATATTCGGCTTCACAGGTTGACAAGGCAACCGATGTCTGCTTCTTACACTGCCAGGTAACTAATCTTCTCCCAAAGAATTGACACCCTGCTGATGTAGACTTGTAGTTCATCTTGCAGCCCCCGTAATCCGAGTCACTATACGCGGTAAGCTCAAAGTCATCATCATGAGGGTACCACAATCCAAGTGTGGGTGTACCCTTCAGATAACGAAAAATCCTCTTGACCCCGATCAGATGGTTGACCTTTGGTTTAGCCTGATATCTTGAACATAGACATGTAGCATACATAATATCAGGTCTTGAGGCAGTGAGATACATGAGGGATCCGATCATTCCTCGGTACATAGTGGCATCTACTAGATCTCCATTATCATCCGGTGCTATATCATGATTAGTAGCAAGTGGAGTCCCAGCAGCAGAAGCATTCTCCATGTCAAAGCGACTGAGAATGTCTCCTACATACTTGGTCTGATGTAGAAAGATTCCATTAGGTGTTTGATCCACCTGTAACCCGAGAAAGAACTTCATCTCCCCCATGGCACTCATCTCAAATTCTTTCTTCATTACTGCTTCAAACTCTTTACATAACTCTTCGTTCTTTGACCCGAAGATTATGTCATCAACATATATCTGTACAAGCAGTAGGTCGCCATCCTTTTCCTTAATAAACAGTGTACAGTCAATTACTCCCCTGCGAAAGCCGTGTTTCACAAGATGAGTTGAGAGTTTCTCATACCAAGCTCGAGGAGCTTGATGAAGCCCATACAAAGCTTTGTCGAGCTTGTAAACTCTATCCCGATGGATAAGGATCTTCAAAACCCTCGGGTTGACTTACATAGACTGTTTCTCTGATTTCCCCATGAAGGAATGCACTCTTTACATCTAATTGGTAGACTTTGATCTTCATGTACGATGCATAGGCAAGGAAGATACGAATAGCTTCCATCCTTGCCACGGGTGCAAACACCTCATTGTAGTCAATTCCCTCGACTTGGCGAAAACCTTGAACCACCAGTCGAGCTTTGTTCCTGATAATGACCCCTTGGTCATCCTTCTTGCATTTTAGTACCCATTTAGTGCCAATGACTTTAGCACCTTTAGGTTTATCAACCAGTGTCCATACACCTAACTTCTTAAACTGCAGAAGTTCTTCTTGCATGGCACTCACCCACGCCTCATCATTGAGTGCTTCACTGACATATTTTGGCTCAACCTGCGAGACAAAACATCGATAGGCACCATCATGAATGTAACCTTTCTCCATAACCGAGGCGTAATCAGCTGAGTATAACTGATTTCGGGTTTGTACTCCTGATCTGACATCCCCAATAACATTGTCAAGGGGATGATAAACGTTTAGTCGTGATCCTGGAGTAGTAGGAACAGCTACCTCAGAACCAAGATTATGAACATTTGGTTCTGCATCTGAGGTAGTTGGAGTTTGAGGTTCTGAAGTCGAAGGTGCATCACTCGTAGATGCTTGTGGACTTGCTGGAACTGGAACCTGTTCCTCCTGACTGTTCTGGTCATCTTCTTCAGCTTCATCTTCAGAGGAGGAGTCACTGTCGTCGACTACTCCCCCTGACTGAGTAGATGATTCTCCCTGTGTGCTAGATGGTGTATTCAGAATATCATACATCATCCTAGTAGCTAGCTCATCATCCGAGGGAGAGAGAGGTATGTTGAAGGATTTGAAGAATCCATCATAATCGAAGAAGTAGGCAGGTCCTTTCCTGTAGGTGGTGTGGTATATCTCTGAACGTCGACATTACACCACACTTCTACAAGACCCGTTGAGTTATTGTAAACTCGCTTATTCGGTATGTTGTATCCTAGAAAGATTCCTTCATCTGCCTTCTCGCTGAATTTTCCTTCTTGCGTCTTCTTCAGAAGTGTACACGGCGCGCCAAAAGGTTCAAGATACTCCAAATTCGGTTTGCGTCTTTGTAGTAGCTCATAACATGTCTTTCCGTGGCGCTTGACTATTAGGACTCGATTCAGTGTATAACATGCATTTGCTACTGCCTCATTCCAGAATTGGATAGGCAGTTTCGAGTCCGCCAGCATAGTCCGTGCAGTCTCTATCAAGCTTCTATTTTTCCTCTCAGCAACACCATTCATCTGAGGCGTGTATGCTGAAGTGAATTGATGAACAATTCCCTTTTCCTTGCAGTATGCCTCCATCCATTGATTCTTGAATTCGGTCCCGTTGTCTGAGCGTACTTGTCTAACCTTTAGCTTGTAGAGAGATTCCAGAGTGGTGACTAATTCCTTGAATGACTCAAATGTTTCTGATTTGGATTTCAGAAACATTACCCAAGTGAACCTTGAGTAGTCATCAGTGACCACAAAACAGTACAGATCGCCTGCAATGCTCCTTGTACTGACTGGACCAAACAGATCCATGTGAAGAAGTTCAAGAGGAAGTTCTATTGAATGAACTTTCTTTTCCTTATGAGACTTCTTTGTCTGTTTGCCTTTCTTGCAAGCTACACAAAAGTCAGGAAGTTGGAAGTTCTTGACATTTACTCCTCTCACTAAGTCCTTCTGAATCAAGTGATTCATCTTCCTTTGACTAATGTGTCCCATTCTCCTATGCCAGGAGATTGAGTCCTTCTCAGTAGCTTTAGATAGAAAGCACTGCACTTCATGATCCGTTGGAGCAGCTGTTGACAGATCCAAGACATATAGGTCCTTATATCTTGAAGCAGTCATCAGAACTTGGTCCTCTGGAATCATATAGTCTTTCTTCAGCACGTAACACTTGTTGTTGTCGAAGATGACTTTAAATCCTTTATCGCAGATTTGGGAAACAGAAAGCAAGTTATTCTGAAGTTGTTGAACGTAGTTCACCTTATCAAACTTAACTTTCTGATTTCCCACTTCTCCCTGTGCTGTGATGTATCCTCCCTTGTTTCCTGCAAAGGAAACATGCCCTCCTTTTATTTGTTTGACATTTGATAAAAGGGCTCTATTTCCTGTCATGTGCCTGGATGCTCCGCTGTCTATAATCCACGTGTTAGTCTCAGCGCTATACCGAACACCCTGCACATATCAAGTAAATGTATTAGTTTAGGTTAGGAACCCAAGCCTTTACTGTCTTGGGTTTCCCAGAGGCATCACACATCATAAACTCTACCCATTGACCTTTAGAAGGTGAGGGTAACTCAGATTCCTTCTTGTCATCAGTATCAGTCACACAGGTAGTCTTCTCTTTCCATAAGCCAGATTTGTGCAATGCCTGTTTATGATAAACAGTCGTCTGGCTTACAGGTTGGACTTTAGGTTCACTAGATCTTCTAGGTGGAGTTAGAGAACTCCTCTTAGAAGACCTAGGTCTAGAGTCCTGAAGATCAATCTTCTTCCTAGGTGTCTGATAGAAAGGACAATAGGAAGCAATATGTCCACATTCTCCACAGTTGTAGCACAATCTGCTATCAACCTTATGATTTGACTTTCTTTGTGGAGAAATGCGTGACACTTTAGTAACATCAATCACTTAGGTTTTGACTCTTGCATGTTTGATGTTTTCTCTGGTTTAACAAATTTAACTGTTTTAACCTGTTTAACTTGTTCAACTTTTTGGTTAACTGGTTTTTGACTTGTAGCATGTGAAAAATTAACGTTTGAAGTCTTTTTGGGTTCTGATTTGACTCTGTTTGACCCTGACTTTAAGTTAACTTTTTCAAATTCATTTTCCAGATTAACACAAGGCAATTTACCCTTTGCCTTTGAAGTGGCCTCCTTTTGTTTCTGTCCAGATTCAGTAGATGAACATGATGTGTCTGGATCAGTAACAAGAGGAGTGGTCACCACATGATCCTTGATTGGGTTGTTGTTTACTGGTTTAGACTTGGTGTTCATCAAGGTCTCAGGTGGTGGTGGAACCACTTTGTAGCCTAATCCCTCCCCATTATTTCTTTCTCTCACTAAGTGTTGAACTATGTGTGAAGAACTAGTCCAACTATGCAGTTTCTGTTTTAAGGAATTAACTTCTACTTCTAGAACTGCCTTTTGTTTCTTAGTGTCCTCTAGGGAGTTTAGATAGTACCTAATGTCATTTGATTGATTAAAGGCAACTACTTCGGTTTCCCTAAGTTGTTTAGTCAATAGGTCTATCTTTTCTTTATAACTATGCTCATTTTGTTTTAGAACTCTATTGGCCTCAGTGCATAGTTGTAAATCCTTTACTAAGTTATCATTGTGATCTAATAACCTAGCAAATTTTTCATCAATGCTATTCCTAAACATATCACAGTTAGAACAAGCATGATTATTAAACATTTGGTCAGTTGTACTTACCTGTGTTGTTTCAGAAGAGTTAGCCATCAACGCAGCATCAGACGTCTCTGGTTCTGGTGATTCTGACTTTTCTGTATCTGACGTGGAAGTCTCCTCCTTTGGTATGTAACTGACTTCAGCTGCAGTTGTTTCTTCACTGTGTGACATCGCTATATCAACTGCTAAATCACCTTCACTCGCAGAATCATCATCAATATCTTCAACACTGGCAATGTTAGATTCTGGGGAGACAAATCTAAAACTCCAGTCCTGTCCTTCATCATCATGAGCAGTCAAGGCTTTTGGGTCCTTGTTTGATGAAGTAGAACTGGAAGCTTGCTTGTCTTGGCGAGTAAAGGATGAGAACGGGTTCCCATTACCCGTCTTCTTTGGCTTGACACATTCCCTCTTGAAGTGCCCTTTCTCTCCACAGTTGAAGCAGGTCACTTTGCTCTTGTCAAAACCAAATGTGGTATCCTTAGTAGCTATCAAATTTTGTCCTGTCTTCTTAACAAACTTCTTCGCCCTTCGGACAGCACTAGCTAAGGCCCACATTATATCCATTCTTTCAAGCTCCATTTCATCTACCTGCTCGTAGTCTTCATCTGCCAAATGACAGTTTCCAATCTTCCCAGCCACAAGTCCATCATATGAATGAACTACTGCGGCGAGAAGATCCATATGCTCTCGTGCTACTTCTACAGTCACATTCCGAGGTTCTCGGTCTTCAATTTAGTAGCACTTGCTTCTGATCCAATATAATGGGTACATGACGACCCTGACGTGTCTGATCCAGAAGGAGAAGCATGTGAAGGACCTGACGAGCTAGACACAAATGCTGTCTGGAGAGGTGCTCCAGATGTCTTAGCTTGAGGCGTGGCATTGTATAAAGCTGGGTTTTGTGTATATGAAGACTTCTGTGCTCTATACTTCATCCTTAGTGCTTCTTCACGCAGCCTGAGAATAAAGTCATTTATATCCAGCTTTATAAGTATACCATTCTGTCTAAGATTAGACACGAATGAAGCCCATTTATCAGGCAATCCATCTGCGAAGTTGCTTACTTTCTCTTCCATAGTTGTTTCCACTCCATGTGTATGCAACTCGCTCATCAAATGGTAGAATCTGTCTATGACTTAATCTAAACTCTCGTTACTAATTGATGAGAAGTTATCGAATTCCTTCTTTAACTCCTTTGCCTTGATTGCCTTTAACGATGCATTCCCATCATACCTTTTCTCTAGCTCATCCCACAGTTTCTTGGACTGCTTGTTCTCTGAGTACTGGTGGAATATGTCTTTGGGGATTGACTGAGTTATCATCGCATAAACTCTTTTCTCAGCATTAAACTTTACTTTCTGTGCGTCAGTCATCCCACTTAACGTTAATTTTACTCCATCTGCTCCCACCGGTGTACTATACCCAACTTCGATAGCTTCCCACAGATTAGGATCTACTCCATTGAGGTAGATCTCAAAACGTTGCTTCCAGTGAGGAAACTCATCTAAAGTCAAGAGCTTTGGTGGTTTATTGTGAATACCCACCTCACTCTCAAGCAACAGCAGGTTCTGAATTCTTGAGTCCTTCCCAGCAGTAAAGGCTGACATCTGATCTTCCATGGTTAATAAACTTAGAGTCTAATCAAATCATCTTTAACTGATGCGACTGAAGGATGCGAATGGTCTTATCGTGCGTATGAACTCTGCGATTGGTTCAAACGTGCGACTGAACAGGGCGAATGGTTCAGTCGTGCGAATGAATCTGGTGCGTATGAGCTATGCGAACGAACGGTTCAGTCGGCCGAATGAGGGTGCGACTAGGTCCAGTCGTGCGAATGAACACTGCGAATGAGTCTAGTCGTGCGAATGAGTCACTCGTGCGACTGAAGCTGCTGTTTTGCGAAAATTTCTAGGTTTGACGGGTTTCAGCCGTAAAAATTCGAAATTTTGCAAGTCCAAATCGTCTAAGTCCGTAGAAACTGAACTTCAATGAGCAGGGAACGTCCAAGATCACTTTTGATGCAAAAGATTGCGTTTTTCGTGCAAAAACACAAACTTTTATGCAATCTTGATTGAATCAACACGAAATCAAGAGCCAAAGCTCTGATACCACTTGTTAGGACCTGGTATTTGAACGAAATACCGAGTGATTGCGTGTTAAACCAACTCAAATAGTGCGGAATCCTATTTGATTGGCGATCCAATCAGTGAGAACACACGATGAATCAATCAAGAATTGAAATCAACGTCAGAAATCGATTAGGAACCGATCTGATGTGTTCTATGAACTTGGAGAACGATTTGGGAGGCTTCTGGACGGCTAGGGTACGTCTGGAATCGTAATGGGATGAATGCTTTGTTTTCCCACGAATTGGGTCTATTTATAGGTTAGTATTGTTCAATCGTGCGACTGGGCCATAAGTATGGTTCAGTCGTGCGATTGAACCATGCGTTTGATTCATCCGCACGACTGAGTGTTCAGTCGTGCGATTGAGTCAATCTTATGTGTCAATCATACGACTGATCCAGTCTCCTGGTTCAGTCGTGCGATTGAGTCAATCGTATGAAGTTATTCATGCGTGTGGTCCATTCGCATGGGCCATCCGCATGAGAACTTCATTAAGTTAAGTTTGAATGTTCTATTTAATATAACTTACTGTGCACTCATTCAAACACTCATAAACCCAATCAATTCAATTACAACACATTAATGAAATATTAAACATTACAAGTAACAACCAATTCATATGATTTCATTAATCGATTACAATTACATCATAATCAGACAGACAAGTTCATTACATTACAAATCATGATCTAGGGACATACATGTATCAACAAGAACTACCAGGACTTCCCCCGAATCGGCAAGTTGAATTCCAGATAGACTTGTTGCCTGGTGCTGCACCAGTAGCCAAGGCACCGTACCGGCTCGCCCCACATGAGATGAAGGAGCTAATGGTACAAATTCAAGAACTACTGGACAAGGGATTTATACGTTCGAGTGTCTCACCATGGGGTGCCCCGGTACTATTCGTGAAAAAGAAAGACGGAACCCTGCGAATGTGTATTGATTACAGGGAATTGAATAAGCTGACCATAAAGAACCGTCACCCTCTTCCGAGAATAGATGACCTATTTGATCAACTACAAGGAGCAAGTTATTTCTCTAAAATAGACTTGAGGTCAGGATACCACCAGCTGAAGATAAGGGAAGAAGATATACCCAAAACCGCCTTCCGAACTAGGTATGGACACTAAGAGTATTTGGTCATGCCCTTTGGACTGACTAATGCTCCAGCAGCATTCATGGACCTCATGAATCGCGTTTGCCGCCCTTACCTCGACAAGTTTGTGATCGTGTTTATCGACGACATACTGATCTATTCCCAAAGTAAAGACGAGCACGAGAAGCATCTCAGGCTAATTCTTGAACTGCTCAAGAATGAGCAACTATATGCTAAGTTCTCTAAATGTGAATTCTGGATGCGCAAGATCCAATTCTTAGGTCATGTGGTAAATGAGGATGGGATTCAAGTTGACCCTTCCAAGATTGAGGCCATAAAGAATTAGAAGATTCCTGAAACTCCTATGGAGATAAGGCAATTCTTAGGACTGGCTGGCTATTACCGAAGATTTATAAAGGACTTCTCGTGTATAGTGCAACCTTTGACCGCACTAACCAAGAAAAACACAACCTTTGTGTGGGAGCGAGAGCAGAACGAGGCGTTTGAAACGCTTAAGGAGAAGTTATGCAGTGCACCTGTCCTTGCTCTTCCAGAAGGAGTAGAAGACTTCGTGGTCTATTGTGACGATTCGCGTCAGGGGCTAGGATGTGTATTGATGCAACGCAACAAGGTGATTGCTTACGCATTGAGACTGCTGAATGATCATGAGAAGAACTACACGACGCACGATCTGGAGTTGGGTGCCGTGGTGTTTGCCCTTAAGATGTGGAGGCACTACCTTTATGGCACAAAGTGCATCATCTACACTGACCATAGAAGCTTGCAGCATATCCTTGACCAAAAGATGCTCAACATGCGTCAGAGAAGATGGGTCGAGCTATTGAACGATTACGAGTACGAGATCCGCTACCATCCTGGTAAGGCCAATGTTGTGGCGGATGCGTTGAGCCGAAAGGAAAGAGAGAAACCTCTTCGAGTACGAGCCTTAAGGATGAGTGTGTATACCAACCTTATAGCAAAACTTAAGGAAGCTCAAGGCGAGGCATTAAAGGAAGAAAAACTAAAGGAAGAAGGATTGACTGGAATGGAAAAGCAATTGGAGATAGGGGATGATGGTACATATAGATATGGTGGAAGGACTTGGGTGCCAAAACACGAAGGAATTCGAGAAGTAATCCTCGACGAAGCGCACAAGTCTAGGTATTCAATTCACCCTGAAAGTGATAAGATGCACCAGGATTTAAAGACACTTTTCTGGTGGCCGGGAATCAAGAGATCAATCGCCGTTTATGTGGGGAAATGTTTAACTTGTGCCATGGTAAAAGCTGAGAACCAAAAACCATCAGGAACGTTACAGCAACCTGAAATCCCAGAATGGAAATGGGATAATGTTACGATGGATTTTGTTACCAAGTTACCTAGAACGTTTCGAGGTCACGATGCTATTTGGGTAATAGTGGATAGATTAACAAAATCAGCTCACTTCTTGCCGATTAGAGAAGACTACGACATGACGAAACTGGCCCAACTTTATGTCGACGAGATTGTAACAAGGCATGGAGTGCCTCTGTAGATCATCTCAGACCGTGATAGCCGTTTCACCTCTCGTTTCTGGAAATCGTTCCAGCAAGCTTTAGGAACCCGTTTAGATCTTAGCACGGCTTACCCGACGGACAGAGCGAAAGAACTATTCAAACGATGGAAGACATGCTGAGAGCTTGCGTGATGGACTTTGGCGGAAACTGGGATAACCATCTTCCTTTGGTGGAATTCGCCTATAACAATAGTTACCACGCGAGTATCATAGCCGCTCCGTATGAGGCCCTTTATGGCAGGAAATGCCGATCACCCTTGAGTTGGAATGAGATTGGTGACAGCCAAGTGATGGGACCCGACATAGTGTTGGAAACCACCGACAAGATCTATAAGATAAAGGAGCGACTGAGAGCAGCCAGAGATCGACAGAAGAAGTACGCTGACAGGAGGCGGAAACCTCTAGAGTTCCAAGTGGGTGACAAAGTGATGCTAAAAGTAGCACCGTGGAAAGGAACAGTGAGGTTCGGAAAGAGAGGAAAACTAAGCCCAAGATACATTGGACCATTCGAAATAATGGCGAGAATTGGCCCAGTGGCATACAAGTTGAAACTACCCCCGGGGTTGAGTCACATACACGACACCTTTCATGTGTCAAACTTGAAGAAGTGCATGGTAGACAAAACCCTGGAACTACCATTAAAAGAAGCAAGAATAAGCGACAAACTGAATTTTGTGGAAGAACCTGTGGATATCACGGATCGTTTGGTCAAACAACTCCGGCGGAGTCGCATACCCAAGGTTAAGGTTAGATTGAACTCCAAGCGAGGGCCTGAATTTACTTGGGAGCGTGAAGATGAAATGAGGAAGAACTATCCACACCTCTACAGACCCACCCGTTCAGTCTCTAATCAGAGTTAAAATTTCGGGACGAAATTTCCTAAACGGTGGGAGAATGTAACAACCGACCTCCAGGTTGTTACCCTAACCCTAGATTACTTGCATCATTATCCATGTTATGAGTGCTAATAATTGAAACTATTCAACCCTACTATGAAATTGGAACAATTCTTACTATTTGATGTAAATTATGATTTTATGTGATTTTTATTTTTGAGTTTTAGCTAATTTAGGTTTCTACCTTTTCAAAAATTAGTGTCTCGGGAATGTCAACTAGTCACCCTTACAAAATTAAATTCAAGAGAAGACAATTAAAATGTGAGCATACACACTCACACTTACATAATTTTCGGCCATGCATGCATGGGCATGCATTAGATACCTCAATTCACCTTCCACTAAATAATACATAATACCCAATACTACAAAATTACACTACACAATATCAAATTACAATTAAAATTAAATGGAAAATCCTCCCCACTACCCTCCAAATCGGCCGCCCCTCTCACCACTCCCTCCTCTCTTCACCACCACCCCACACACCAACTCACCTTTCATGCACCTCTCTCCCTCTCTCTCCCTCTCTCCCTTAATTCGAATCAGCTGAACAAACACACACACACACACACCTCACAACACTCCTAAATCAGATTCTCTCTAAGTCTTGTGAAGAAAATTCGAAGAACACATCAAGTTCTAATCGGCCAAGAGCAAAACCGCAAAGAAGTGGCCTTGTTCGCGAGATTTGGTCACACAACCGTACTTGTTCCACCTTTCCAGCCTTGGTTCGAGTTTCTCCATTCAAGTCCAAGGAGTTTCAAGCCATTCACGGCCATCAACACCTTCTAAACCGTGAGTTACATCGAGTGTAAGCTCATGTTGTCGGTTTTTGTGACATTTCTCTTGTTTTCTTCATTTATCATCTAAGAACCGTGTATTTCCTTGTTGTAGCAGAAACATCTTACCATCATCTTGTTCTTAAGGAGTTCCCAATGTTCTTGAAGGTAAACTTCATGTTATGTTAGTCATTCTTGAGGTGGAAACCGATTTCCACCATGAAAACCCTCATTTTGAGTGTTTTGGTATCATCTAACTTGTGAAAGCTTCAACTCTTGTAAACCAAACTTGTGACCTGCATTTTTATGACTTAATGGACTCCCAAGAACCTGTTTTTAAAAGTTCCAATAGACTACATACTCAAATCCACGGTTGATATATGGATTTCACATTGAAACCCTCCTTTCTACATGTAACAACACCCTTTTAAGCATTTGTTTGAAAAATCCTTTTAACCAAGGCCCGTAACCTACTCATGAACAACTTAATGACACCTTAACGATCTGTTTATGAAGTTAAATGAAGTGTTGGTAACATTTAAACACAAGTTAAGATGGTTTACACAAGTGTAATTGTCGGTTATGACATTTTCTACATATTTGAAGCATATGGATGTATAGATCATCTAGGCAACATGTTGGGACTGAAATTACAGTAGGTTTTAGTGAATATTAGAAGTTTTAGCAATATTTAATCTCTGGAATAAAGGACATGTTGTAATTTACCCTCTTTTAGTCACTTTCGGGACCCGAAAACATGGTAAAATGACTTAAAAATAGTAAGAATACAAATTTAACACTCTTGAAAAGTATTCCAGGCTCAAAAATGATAAACAAAGTACTCTGGAGTCAATGGATAATTTAAATGGTCAAAGACACAAATAAATAACGTTTTAACTAAAAACGGGTACAAACCGAGCATCGTTTTTGAGAAAAATCCATAAAAATAGAGTTCAAAACTAAGATTTATAAAAATCATATGATTTCAGTAAGTTAAGTAATAAAAGACTTAAAGGATTTGAAAAATTGGTCAAACAAGCTTTAAATGGTCAAACCCGGTCAAAACCGCGTATTAACGGGTCAAACGTAAAAACAAGATTTTCAACTATAAAAGGCCAATTTACACAATTTAGGGACTTAAAAATTTATAAAGAAATCTTTTAGAAAATACCTACTGGTCCAAGAGCTAAATATATGAAAACTCCAAATTACTGTTAAAACTATCCGGCTTTTACCGTAACCGGGAGCGTTAAACGCGCAATTTCTAAAATCGAACCCGTAGACTAAAGTTTTGAAGCACTTACTCCATAATAACCATAATATGACTCTAATAATCTGATTTTTGGTCTTAAATGACATAAAGGGCAAGAAACTAAACTTGAGGGTAGAAACTGTCAATTTTGAAACTTGAGGGACCAAACTGTAAAATTTTTCCAAACCTTATAACCGACTTCCAGAAAGCTAATAAACACTTGAACAACAAAAGTTCTTTGTATACTTAACCAAATGAAGAGAAAATCCCAATTTTCATGAAGACGCCTTGACCTGCCATAAAAGGAAACTTTTCATACAAACCTTCACGAAACCAAAGCCTTACTCAATAGCTAAACCCTTGACACCATTGTTGCACTTTGAATGAGTTTAGGGCAGTAGCTTATTGCTTAATATGTACATGTTAGGGTGCTAGACTTGTGACACTTCCCGGCACACCAAGAGACTTTTGATTTGGTAACCTAAGGTGAGTTCTAGTGATCCCCCTTTTTACTATTGTTTTGGGATGAAACATGCTCTACTTTTTATGAACTATGATTGTGCTTTATTTGATGATTCTATGTGGGATTTGTGGTTACCTGCTGATACTTATATCATAATCATTAATTCTTTCGTGAACCGCTTGATTTATATGGATAGATCTATTTGGGGAATCCCCCACACACAGTGGCTTCCGTTCCAGGAAGGTTACCCCACTGAGATCCTGAGAGATCGTTGTGGCATGTAACCAGTTTTGTTAAGATACTATGGTGAACCATCCGGGCAGGTGGGGTTCACTGGTTTGGGGCTCAGTTTCTTCTTTTGGGAATATCCGGTAAAACACAACTTTAGAAGAGGCCAACCGGGACTGAGTGCAGGGTTGATTATGATTTTTCCCACGATGATAAACAATGATTATTTTCTTTTAATCAAAGAAGGATTTGTTAAGTCCTTTTGTTTTTAAACTTTAAGCACTTGAATTCACCAACTTTTTAGTTGACACAATTTTCTTTTGAGCATGTTTCAGGTAATGTATGAAGAGATCCTAGCTGTTGTGAAGACCTAGACTTATCCCCGTGACATGGCATTGGCTTATTTCCTTGATGAAACAATTGAACAATTTATAATTTGTGTTGAACAAGTACAATTTTATTTTTATGGATGATTGTAAAAACTCATTTGGGGGGGCTTGATGTGTCTCTAGCCCCGCTATCTTTTCAAAACTTTAATGCCATGTGATATTCTATCCTTTGAGCTCTTATAATGGTTTGTTTCCGCTGCCATATGTTGTTGCTAGTCTGTGACGTCCCACCCTACCTGGGCCCGGGGTGTGACATTCTACAATCATTTTTGAACTTTTTACTTTAGCATGATCTATTTGAGTAGCAGCATGTGCTATCTTCTCCTGTTCAAGATTTTTGGTCATCTCTTCCAATTGTTTAGAAACAATTTCTAATTCTTTTAGTGTTTTGTTCCATGAAGTTTGAAGAGAAATAATCTCTTGATCTGCTGTTTTATGATCAGATTTTAGTTTGTTATGCATTGACTCTTCTTGTTTTAGTTTCTCACAGATTTTATATGAGTAGTTTCTATAGTATTCAACATGTTAATAGCATGATTTTGTGCAAAGTTTTTCTCTCACTTCAGATGGGATTTTAGGGAATTTTGGAGATAAGGTTTCAGATTTTGAAGATGAAGTGTCAACCTTAGGTTGATCAGACTGTGCCATTAGAGCTACTTCATCTGTATCCTCCTTAGGATCAGATTTGTCACTCCAATCATAGTCATCTTCTTCATTCTCACTTTCCACCTTTGGATCATTATTTTCTGACCAATCTTCTCCCTGGATTTCTGCAACAAGAGATAAACTTGATGTTAAATCATTATTAAACTATTCTGCATAGATGATATTTGATTTTGTCTTGAGACTAAAATGAAGGGAAAGGTAAATTTTTAAAAAAAGTTAAACAACAAGTGAAGAATTAAAATTGTTAAAAAATTAAAATTGAGTGTGCAAAATGTAAAAAGTTCAAATTTGAGGGACTAAAAGGTAAATTTTGGGAAATTCAAAATTTATGCTTAAAATGTTTAAATATTAGTATGAAATATTACTAATATGTTTAAACTGTGTGCAGGTGAAGAATTTTGAAAAACACAAGTGTAAGACTCATGAAAGTCAACTCAAAGTCAACTCATGCGCTTAAATAGTGTTCATACGTCTAAATAGGAGCATGGTGAACTTTCAGGAATTATAAAAGTATTTGGGCGTTTTTCATATTCCCATGCGCCTAAATAATTGCAATAAGTCCATGAGTTTAATCAAGTGTTTGGACTTTTTACATAAAGCCATGCACCTAAACAGTGTTAATGAGTCTGATTTTAACCAAGTGTTGGACGTTTTAAATGTCTCATGCGTCTACCCAATGTTGAAATGTTTCAAGTGTTACAAGTTAGAAGTTTCAGGAACTTCATGCGGCTGAACAGTGTAAAAGTGCCTAAACAGTGCTTATGTGTCTGTATAGTTCTCATGCGTCTGAATCAATACGCACAAACAGTGCTCTTACGTCTCATTATTTTGTGAATTTCAGTTCGAAAAATAGTGACCTTTTCGAACACAAATTCAACAAATTATCTCGAATTTGATGAATTTAACTTCCGATTGTGGTTTAAAACATGTTTCTGATGATGAAATACATATAAAATCCACAAATTTTCAATTGAATTGTATATCAATCACAGATTCAGTGAATTTTTGAGTTTGAGAGTTCGACAAACCTCAAAAATCACTCAACCAACAGTACCAACAGCTCTAATACCATTTGATAGGATCAAATTTACCAATCTATGATGATGTATGAACACAATTCAATGAAATACAAACAAAGTAATCAAATCAAGCAAGATATCAACAAAATTCATAGTTTCATTAATATCAAGCAAAAACAATTACAAAGTAAGTAAGCAATCTCGTCTCCTCTAACTGCTACAAGTCTAAGCTATTTATAATGAAACATAAGGAACTAACAAAATTACAAAACTAGTCCCTATACTATTACAAATAGTAAAAAGACACATAAAGACAACATGTTAATCTTTCTACAGAACTAACAAAAGCTTACTCTCTTATGTGTAAAGGGTTACCTTTGGAGGTTCTATCCAGGCTTGAAATTTACCAAACTGGGTATACTATGTACAAAGACTTGAAAATTATCTGTAAAAGAGGAAAAGAGATTCAAGATCTCAAAAGACAGAAGTTAAAAAGGCAACTTGAATTGTTTGAGCATATCTCTGGAGCAACTGTAAACCAGATGATGAACAGATATGTGCAACTTATCACAGAAATGTCAACTGTAGGGATTAAGAATGATCTTAAGGACCTAAATGATAGACTTCTAAATGCACTTTCATCATCTTGGAAACAAATAGTAACCTTGTTAAAACATACTAAAAAATTTCCCATGGATCTTGATCTGTTAATTGTAAAGATTGAGTCAGTGGAAATTGATGAAAGCTCAAGGAATAATGATAGAGCTGCATCTACTTCTCAATACAAGTATGTTGCTTCTCCACCAAATACTGTAGAGAATGCTTTTCTTTCTAAGGATGAAGCTACTTTAGAAGATGAGGGTGATCTGTTTGTGGGAGCAGGATTCTTTACTAGCACACCTGTCTACTCAACTCAACCACAACCACAGTCTCATCCAAAATCTCAAATGCCTAAAACTCAAAATGAGACTGCATCTTCTAACTCTGCTAACTCTAGCAAAGTTAAAGATGTTATAAACATCCTTTTACAGGATGAAGAGTCCAAATCTGCTTTTACATCCTTTATGGCAAGTTTTCAAGCATACCAGGGAAGTCATCTAACATAAGTTGATTTAAATTTGCAGGATTTGTTTGAGATGGATCCAAATGACGTTGAAGAAACGGATCTCAACTGACAAATGGTGATGATAGCTTATAGAACACAAAAGAATTCATATGTGAACAGAAACTATAAGCCAAGTACAAACAAAACAGTTGGCTTTGATAAGTCGAAGTCAAGGTGTTTTAACTGTAATAGCTATGGCCACTTTTCGAGAGAGTGCAAAGCTCCAAGAACACAAGGAGGAAATGGTCAAAGTTGCTCTAACAGTCAGAGGTATCATCAACAAACTCAGAAGACATTTCAGAAACCTTATCAGAGTCTACCAATGCCAGAACTAAAGGAAGAATCAAAGACCATTGAAGAACTAAAGAAAGCACTAGTAGTCAGCATCAAGGATGGTTATGATTGGAGTGCTTACGCATAACAATTTTACAGCAGATCTTACTTCTGGTCTAGCACTTGTTGCTGAGATCCACACTGAAGATTGGTCTAAAGATAATGATCCAAAGATAGAAGGAGATTCAAACAATGAAGAAGACTATGACTGGAGTGACAAATCAGACCCAAAGGAAGATTATGAAGAAGTTGCTCTTATGGCACAATCTAAACAATCCAAGGTTGTAAACTCTTCATCTGACATTGACACTGAATCTTCAAACTCTTATCCAGAAATTCTAGTGGATGTAAGGTAGAAAATATGCACTAAAGCATGTTTTGAACAAGTAGAACACTACAGAACCTACTCATTCAAAATATGTGATAAACTAAAACAAGAAGAATTAATGCACAATAAGATGAAAACTGATCACAAAATTTCTGATGATAAAATCATATCTCTCCAAACTTCTTGGAACAAAACTTTAAAAGAACTTGAAAAAACAACTTGAAGAGATGACAAGAACTCTTGAATAAGAAAAATTGGCTCATGCAGCAACTCAAATTGATTTACCCAAAGTGAAAAGCTCAAAAACTATTGTTGAGCAGTTGGTGAATGGTAGAAAAGATAAGGATAAAATAGGATTAGGTTTCACACATGAACCAATGCCTGAATCAATCTCAAATACCTTACCTGAAAACTTTAATACCCATGACCATTCACTAGAGAATAAAGCTAAGCTAAAAGAATTTCAAAAAAAGAAAAATAATGTTCAATCTAATGTCGAGAGTGAAATCGAGAAGATAAACATAGAAATATTTGAAGAGAAAGATTCAGAGAAGATAAACAATGGTCATCCAATTAAAATCAAATCTTATGAACCTCGACAAAAGAACAAAAAGCTATTTGTTCCAAAGGGTGAATGTGTTTTTGAGAAGAGTGAACTTGAAAAAGAGGATAACAAATTAAAAGGAAAATCTAAAGAAGAGAAATCAGAGACTTTATGTTTTGATGATTCAAGCTCTTCTGAAACCAACCTTATTGATAAAAAACTGAAGGAATCTGAAAAAGAATCTTGTCAAGATTGAATCAAAACCCAAAGCACTAAAACTTATCAAGAACAAGAAATCAAAGAAGATGAAAAGCATCTTCTAAAGCCAAACAATTTGGACCAATCAATCAAACAAGTCAAATTAACTAGTAAGTTTGTGTCAGCAGGAGCCTTTGACATGAACACAATCTCTGACACAACATCAAAACCTAAGATCAAAGCTAACTCTGATATGAAAACAGGTTCAGGTCCGAAGTCTTCCGCTGTTCACAAAAGGTTTGACTCTAAGGAGTTAAAGAATTGTGAAAATGTTAAAAAGCCAAATCCTAAAAATCAAAAGACCAAACTCACACAGCCAAAACAACAGATTAACCTGACTACCCCTAAATCTAGATAAGAATCTAATGTGGCTTCCACATCTAGGGTTAAGCAAATAATGTTCAAACAGCCATAAAATTACTGTGAGATATATGATATGTTAATCATAACACATCTGAGTGTTATTTTAACAAGTGCTTGTTAGGACCGTTTTCGTACGGAGTACTAACGGATTCTGCATGAGACCAGATCAAATAGTGCGGAATCCTATTTGATTGGCGATCCAATCATTGAGAACGACAACCTGATCGATCTAACGATGAAACAAACGTTAAGAATTGATTAGAAATCGATCAGGAACGAACTATGAAGTTGGATAGGCTGTTTAGGACGCTCTGGACGGCTAGGGTTTGTAAATCTTCGAAGTCTCTCTCAAGTCTCTAATTATGTGGTATTTATAGGTTTTTACTTTTCATTCGTACGACTGAACCATTAGCATGGTTCAGTCGTGCGACTGACTCATGCGATTGATTCATACGTAAGACTGAAGGTTCAGTCGTGCGACTGAATCAATCTTATGTCTCAGTCATACGACTGATCCAGTCTCCTGGTTCAGTCGTGCAACTAGTCCACAAGTATGATTCATTCATGCTTATGACCCATACGTATGGTCCATTAGCATGAATAATCACCCGAATAAGTTGAACACATTTCTCAATCATTATTGACTTAGAATCATGTAAAACAACCTCAAACCTATATATAATGTTCATATATATGAATTATACTAAATACAATAATAATATGAAATATTCAAAGAGAAATTAAACATCAAAAGCATATTATATTTCATTAAGTAGTTACAATACACATGCGTAAGAAATGAAATACTTTTACATTAAGAACATAAACTAGGAACATGATGTATCAACAAACTCCCCCTTGGACCTAGTTTATCCTATTTTTTAACATTCTTCACATGCTCTTGGAATTTCTTGTACTTCTCTTCTTTAGTGACTCCCGCGTGTATCTCAAATGCAAAGCAGAGCCGTATCACATGTTGGAATTGTAGAGCTTGTACAATATCTTACGTGTCATAGAACAGTGGCCACTTGTATAAAGTGTAGACATCTTTAGCAGACAAGTTGGTAAGCCAGATTGGGTCAAATACCCTGATAGTCTCTATCTTCCCATCTATGTTCAGAACTATGACTGCTTCCCCCGTCCTCCAGTCATAATACCACCATTTGAAGTGTGGAGTGAAGTCCTGAGGCATCTCCCATAAAGGAACCTTAGACATTATGCGTGGGGAACTCCACTTCAATACCACCTTAGGTCTTCCAGATATAGGATCAACTTCAGTCTTATAAATGAACCACTTAGGTTGTTGAGGCCTGAAGTTGACCCATCTAGTGTGGTATTCTTTCTTCAGCGTTGTCTCAAACCATCCTGACATCTTCCTCGGGTTGGCATACAAAAGGTCTAAGCTGGCCAATCTGTTTAGCTCAAAATCGGGAAGAGTCTTCAGATCATGTGGATATCTGAGGTACTCAATCCCCTTCTCTCTCTTAACAGCGTAGACATCCAAATCTTCGAAATAGGCCCACGCGATGAACTTAGCTGACACTTTCTGATGTCTCTTGACTCAGTAAAGTCTTGTGTAGGCATTTAGCTTTGGAGGTGCGCATTGGGCTTTTATTTCTGCAAAACAAGCTGCCCATTCAGTCTTCTTAATATCAACATTAGCATCCGAAACTTGGGCTTTACTTTCATCCTTTTCTTTTTCTTTCTCCATCTTCTCCAACTTCTCAAAAGTATCACTGCCAAAAGTTTCACCCAAGTTAGGGATAGCGTTGCCCTCAGGGTCAGTGTACTATGGATAGTAATTAGATGTGACATCTTCAATCTCAATCTCATCCACTCTGTGTAGCTCCTCATCACTCAAAACATCAACTTCTGGAGCATATTTAACAAGCTTATCTGGATTCAGTCTAAACATCTTAGCTAGCTGCTCGTTAGTCAGATCATGTATGATTTCTCCTTCTTCTGGAGTGTAGCTCACTGACCTTTTGACAATCCCTTGCAAGAATCATAGTTAGTTGAGTCTTGACTTCCTGAAGGGTAAGAACATCATAATCATCAGCTTGTGAAGCTTTACCTTTGCCCTGATCATATGTCTCCTCAGTTGGAGGTGCAGAGGACGCGACTCTTTTGGAGCGCCTCTCCTGAGCTGCTTGAGTTGAGGCTGATGCAGATGCATCACCTTCTTGATCATCATCATCATCCTTATCATCTCCATTTCCCTTTCCACTTGTCCTGCTTCCTCATCATCATCATGTTCTTCTGATTCATCATCTGTAAGCTTATCATCATCATCTCCACCATCATCTCCCCACCCTTAATCTTCAGGGGCTCACCTTTTGTTCCCTTCAACCTCAACATCAGCTTTTTGTTCTGTTTCCTTAACCCCTCGATCTGCTTGACGGATGCCTTGACAAGCTCATTTTGAGCACTCAGGGCATGGTGAGCTCGAACTAACGCTCTCTCATGAGCTGCGTTCTTCTCAGTAAGCTGAGCAATCTGTTTGCCTTGTGCGGTATTGACCGCCATAAGCTGAGTCATTTGATTGGCTCTTAGATCATCTATCGCTAGCAGCTTGAGCACCAGTCTATTTAGGCTAGCTAGCTGTTCCTCTAGCCCGACAGTGGGTAGAGTAGAGCCAGGTGTAGGTGGGAATTGGGTGGAAGTTCCGGCTTGTTGAGTAGTGGGTGTAATGGTGGATGTGGTGAAGATGGGAGTAGGAATGGAAGTGGGTTGTGGTGGAGCTGTGTTGGGTATTGTGGGTGAGGTGGATGTGAATGTATGAGTGGTGGTGGGAGGGTTAGTGGCTGTGGTAGTGGTGGTGGCTGTGGTAGTGGTTGTGGCTGTAGTGGTGGCTGTGGTAGTGGTTTTGGCTGTACTGGTGGCTATGGTAGTGGCTGTGGTGGTGGCTGTGGTGGTGGAAGAACTGATCAAGGTGATCCTCTTTCTCTTACTCTTCTTGCCATAGGGATGGGCCATCCTCTTCTTCCTGGACCCCTTGGCTATAGGGGCACCCCCTGAGCTGATCGGCTGGTTGGGTGTGTATGTTGGATCCGTGACATCATTATCACCACCCTTAGACCTAGCTTGGCGTCCACCAACCGCCTCTTTCCCCTTCTCGGTAGCCACAACCCGGTTACCGACTCTCCTAGTGAGAGGCTTATCATCAGACCCATCTTCTTCATCTAACAAGAAATCTTGGTGGAAAGCAACCTTCTTAGATCCACCATGTGCAGCTGAAGTACTGTGCGAAGGTTGTGGAGATATAGTAGACGTGTCAGTGGCCTGTGATTGAGTGGGGCCAGCATCTCCACCACCTTGACCATCATCAAGGTCGTCATCATCGTTGTCATCTTCTTCAGTGGGAACCACTATGGGCTCAACATCAAAATCACTGTCATCGTGACGCCACTTCTGAAGAGAGGGCGCCACGGAATCCTCATGGGCCAGATGGCCAAATAGTCTCCCGACTGGGGGCTTCACCTGCTTCCCCTGGTACACCTTCATCCTCCCTAATATGGTGTCATCCATCACCTCTAACATAACAGCATCAACCTTCTCTTTCGGCAGCAGAGGAAGCTTCTCGTCTATGATCATCTGTAAGAACCTTGGATACATACAGAAGCCTACCTTGCCCTTGGCCTTAATGTTCTCGATCAAGTAAGAGAATAGCATGCGGGAGAAACAGAACGGGTGGTTCAGTACCAATGCAACGTATGCATTTTGGATTTGGTTAGACATCTCATCAAATCCTCCACGCCTGGAGGCTATGCACTTGAGGATCACATGTGCCAAGTACTTGAACTGGGGGCACATGTTGCTCTTGTTCAGAATGCCGGCATTGATGTCCCCAGCGTACTTGATCCTCAGAAAACATCCCCGAACAGTTAAGGGATGCATCTTGGTTGGGTAGGCTCCAACCTCACTCAGATCCAAGACCCTCCTCAGGTCGTCTTAAGTGATCTCAATCTCCTATCCAAATATAGTGCTCCGAATAAAGTGGGGCTCAACAGACCAATCAACTACAACATTATCCCAGAAAGTCTGCTGTATAGATCTATACGGTGTGCATGGTGTAGAAATAGCCTTGTAGATCCTCGATCTACGTAGTAAGGCTATGATCCCAGTGAACTCAGAAGCGTTCCGGGATGTAGCATCCAGATGAGCACAGATGTTGTGCTTAGTGCTTATAGTCCATCTTTCAGCTATATTGCTGCAACACAAGAAACATATACATTAGATTTGTGCATAAGAGATAACAGTAGTTGATTTTGATCAACTGGTTCAATCGTACGATTGAACCATATGACTGAGTTCAATCGTACAATTAAGCCTACGACTGAGTTCAGTCATACGATTTAGCCTGCGATTGAACTTAGTCGTAAGCTATGCCATGCGGTTGAGTCAATCGTGCGATTGAGTCGCCGATTGATTCACTCGTGTGATTGAATCATGCTCCTGGCTCAATCGTGCGACTGAGGTTCATATGGAGTGTCTATTCGCATCTTCCTCAGTTTGACACCATAAGTGTGAATCTTTGTCAAAACGTTACAATACACTTCGTGTCTAGATTCATTAGGTTCGTAGGGACTCGAAATAGCATTTAGTGTCTTTTAAATCAATGTTTATGTCCTGTTAAGTGGTCTATTTAAGATTATTGTCCCGGTTATTGATTTTAAACATTTCGGTCATATTTGGCTTCGATTAATCTATTCTTTTCCTCAGATTTTAGTTTCAAAGTACCTAAAGATGAATAGAAATCGGTTAGTATCACAATCGGAGAAGAATCACAATAATTGAAAATTTGGCAGAGTGTATGTGTATTAGGCGGTTTTTGAGAGTTTTTGAAGGGTGGTAAGGAATACGACCGACTGACCCCTCTACTTATACTGTTTTGAGTTTCAGTCATGCGACTGGACCCATACGCATGATTCATTCATGCGACTGGGGTTCAGTCGTGCGATTGACTCAGACTGCTTCATCCAGTTGTATGATTGGTTCACTCTTGTGATCCAATCGCATAGTTGACCCATACTCAAGGTCCAATCGTGTGATTGTCTCATACTTATGGTTCAATCGTGCGATTGACTCATACTTATGATTCAATCATGTGATTGGCTCATACTTATGATTCAATCATGAGTTTGACCTTAAATATTTCCATACACACAAAATCTAACTTTTATATTATGACATTATGACCAATGATCATCTCAGACATGCCCTTTTTAACCGAAAATCATTTGATCACCTCAGACGTGATCCTTTTAATTTAGAACCGATTGGTCATCTCAGACTGACCCTTTTAATTTTTGATTCACAGAGTTCATCTAGTTATATAGTGTGACATTGATGCAAAAAAGATAACGAAAACAGAAAACAACTTGAGTTAAAACAAAACAAGACATATTTTTGTGTTTTTGGTTAGGTGAATTAAAACCTTTTAGAAATCTTTTAACTGATTTTACTTCCTGAGCAGAACAGCTTCAATTTAATTTTATTATATCTGGAAAGATTCATTTGGAATCATACAGTGCAGGACCGGTGAAGGGTATGCACTTACAACACAACAACACAAAGAGGAGAGTTGCTTAAAACACATAACAAATCAAATAGAGAACTGGTTAACTTATTAATGAAAGATGCTAAGAATACAAGTAAATATGAGACAGAACAAGAAGGCAAACAACATAAGTAGTTAGTTTTCAAGAATGCTGTATATGGCTACTCAAGTTCTATTACAAATGTTACAAAGCATACGATAGAAAGTTACAAGTACTTGAGATACTTTATACTACATCCTACAGCCGACCATACTTTGAAGGCCAGCTGGATACAGTTGACTAGACAACTACAAAATCAAATGTAGAGTCAAAAGGCAAATTTTTTCTTTTGACTAGTGACTATGACGCCATAGCTCACATCCTAATATATTACAAAAAGGATAAAAGTACATAAAGTAGAAAGCATGGAATCAAGACCTTAATGTACAGTTACCAAAAGCATGGACCTTTTCACCAACTCATGTAAGTTGGTGACTTTACAGAGTAGCAATGGAAAGGTGGTCCAGCTTTATGGTAAAGTACATCAGATAAAGGCGTATCTCTAAAAGTCTTCGAAAGAAATCTGTCTTCACGTTTTGGCTTCGAAAGACTTTGTCTTTGAAGCTTCGGAAGACTTCACTTTTGGCTTCGGAAGATGTTGGTCTTGGCTTCGATAGATTTTACATTTAGAATATTTCTAGTGCATGGTGTAAAACTTTCGAAGCATTTCTACTTCTGTTCTTCAGTGCATGCATGCAGAGAGATTTTGGATGTTTTGGCTACATCAGGCTTATAGGAATTCTTAAAAACGCCCCCTAGGCTGATGCTACCAAAACATTTAAAAGATCTTCAGATGTTGGTGGTCTTTAGGATGATAATGACCATACCCTTCTTCATCAGATGGTCAGGATCACTCAGACCCTCATAATATCTTCTCATCTCAAAGCGAACATGCAGAGGTAAGTTGATTATGTCTTGCCATGTATAGACATTCTCAACACCTTGATCTCTGATCACATGCCATCTCTCTGGATTAGCAGTGAAGGTCCAGGATAAGATGGGTCTCTCAGCTGCAAGAGGAGCCACTTGAATTGGAGTTGATTGGACTGCCTCTTCATACACTTCCTCAGGTTGATCCGACTCAGCCTGAGGTGTAGAGGTGGATGATTCAGGCTTCTTCTTCTTTGACTTTGGTTTGGAAGCCATCCTCTTCTTCCTCTTAGAAGACTTCAACTGAGTAGACTGGTCTGCATCACCTTGTTGATCATCCTTGTCTTTCTCAGTTGGGTGTTCCTCCCTCACAGGTTCAGAAGGAGAGGGAGTTTGACCCTGTTGTGGACCAGAAGATGAAGCTTGTTGAGGCTCAGCAGGAGGTTCAGGATGTGTTGTCTCAGGTTGTTCAACCTTAACCTCCACTTCAGGTGGGATTTGACTTGGAGGGGAGTGTAAGTCAATCAGCTCTCCATTCTTGATCTTCTGCTTGATTACCCTGATATGCTCATTCATTGTGGATAGAGACATAGGGCCAAGTCTCCTTCCGGAGAATCCATACAGCTTCAAGAAGCTCATCATCCTTTGTCTGTTAGCAGACTTCTTCATACTCTTTTGGATGATGGCTCTTGACTTTGCAGCATCTTCCCTCATCTTTTTCTTTGTTGCCTTTTGTTCTTTGAGCACTTGAAGTTCAAGCTGTTTGAGATACTCAAACTCAATGTACTCAAAGGACAAGGGAAAAAGTGCAGATGCCTGGTAGAGACCTGTGGCACTCAGGTAGTTGATCATGTTTTGCCTATCTGTTTCCTTGTCTACCTGAGGTTCTTGTGTAGCTACCACATCCTCTTGCACAGGGCTTTCTTGAACTGGAGAGAGAGTTGAGCATGCTTATATAACCTTTTCTTTCTCTTCTTCTCTTTGAATTGGAGAAGTAACCTTGCATCCTCTGCTTCCTTCATCTATCTTGAAACTTCCATGTCAGCCAGTTTATTTAACTGCTCTAAGGGGAGAGATATAATCTCATCTATGTCATAGTTCTTGGTCTGCAGGTAAGTAATCCTAACTGCCCTCAACTCATCTTCTTGAGTGTTTAGTCTGGGGGCAGTCCTGATTGCAGCTTGCATAAAGCCTGAAGACCCAGAGGAACTTTCTCCCCTTAGCTTCCTCTTCCTCTCTCTCTCCTCCTCCTCAATCTCCGCAGGAGTTAGAATCCTTTTCCCTTTGTCACCCACACACCTTTGTGACACAGGGTGGAGAGAGTTTCAGACTTCATTGCTTGGTGTAGCATCCAAGCTCTGGCCAGAGAGAGGTTGTGAGACACCTTCACCAGCAGGTGTTTCACTGAGGGAATGAATTTCTGAAGCAGTTGTTAGTGTGACAGGGCTCTCAGGCTCTATCACTGGGCCTTCAGCCAAGGTTTTCCCTTGAAGCTAATCTCAGGGTCTTCCTCAGCATCCAGTTGACCAATGACATTACCTGATTGCCTTTGTCTCCTTCTAAGGCTGAACTCTTCAATAATTCTATCTTGAATCCTGAGTGCTAACCTATCAGCTTGTCTTTATTGACTTGGGTTGACAAGTGGCATGTTGATCAGGTCAAGACCTTCATAGTAGTTTAAGGTCTAAAAATTGAATACTTCTTGCTGCCCTTGAACTCTATGAAGAATGAGGGCTCTTCTATCAACATCATACCTCCACCCAATAATGTAGTTTGAAGTTCCTTGAGGTGGAGATGACACAGCCATTGGAATGCCTTCCTCAAAGAGACTCCTAATGACAGAGTCTATAATGTCCACATTAATATGAACTTGAGGAAGTTGCTGAGTATGCACAGTTGCAAGTGAGGATGGTGAATCCTCAATGTCCATACTCCCTGAAGAACTCCTAGAGTCTATGACTGTAATGACTTTCTCCCCCTTTTTGGTAGCATCACCCTCTTGCATAGGTGAGGTAGAGGTTAGTTCAATCACATTCACAGGTTCTTGTGTTCCTGGTTGAGCTCCTCTTAAAGGTCTCCCAGCTAGTTTTTCACTAAGATAAGATATCTCAAGTTGCTAATCGTTGACCCTATAATGCAGGGTAGTCACCTGAGATTCAAGGTAACTAACCTTAGAGACTAAATAGGAACATGTTTTTGACAGTTTTTGCACCTTTAGTCTCAGATTCCTCTCATCTTCATCAGAAGAATCATTGGGGTATGAGATGATTTGACCAAAGTCCTCTCTCTCACCACCAACCTCAGGTTCTTGGCTGATGGATTTCCTCTGCACATTGACATCCTCGGTTGAGGTGTCAATGGGCTGAGTTGCCATGGTTGAGGTCTTAATGATGTAATCACTTACAGAAGTTAGAGCCTCTTCGATATGGATATCCTGAACAGGTTCAGAAGTATCCACCTCAGTGATAGGTGACTGATGTGGGCTAGACAAAGGAGACTCAGGAGTACTCATCTCTCTTTGCGTAGGGGAAGAATAGAGAGACTCATGGTACCCACTGAAACCTAAGTCTTCATCATGTATAGAATGAGAGGTTGGGAATGGGTTGATTTAAGTCTAAAGGATGGGGATGGTAACTGTCCCCTGAAGTTGTTCACTTGAGTGTTGAGACTAAGAGTGAGAGCTTAAGGCAGTTTAGCTTATAAGCTCATCAGGGTGAGCATGAGGAACCTCATCCCTGATTGTTGAAGAGATGGGAGAGGTTTGCTCCTTAAGGGAAGTGGGAGCTCTAGTGTCCACTTCCTCTTGTATGGGTGCGTATATGGGGGCCTACAAAGACTCAATAGCTTGAGCAGGGGTTCGTTTGGATTTTCTTTGGTAGGAGAGGGTGATTTTTGGTCTTTTTGGTGGTTGGGAGGTAGAAGGTGTGGGTTCAACACTAGCTTGTGTTGCTAGGTTGTCACCTTGAGTAATGAGCTCTAACATTTTTGGGATAAGGTCTGTTTCTACCCCTGAGAAGCCTACAGTTGGCTTCTTCATAATTTTAAAGATGACGGGCTTCATCTGTCCCAATTTAAGAACATTATCTGTTTCCCTAAACTGTGAGCCCAGTTCCTTGTTGAGAATGTGTTGAACATATCTAGGAAACATATAATACTCTAAGGAGTCCAAGTTAGCAAGCAAATTTGTATAAACAAACTGAGAGTACCTGAACTTGACCCCTTGAACCATTCCATATACTATGAAGGAGAGATCCTCAGGAATCTGGTCCCACCCTCCATGCTTGTTTGACAAGCTATGGATAACCACATGAAGCAGGTATCTCCACTGGGATGAGACCTTCCCTTTCCTGAAGGTCTTTACAGAGAAATCTCCCTCTTAGCCCATCTGCTCAAAAGAATGATTTAGAGCCTCCTTTGGGAAGGATAACTCACCTTCTTTATCATCCAGCTGCAAGTGAGTGTTGATGATGGCCGGAGTGATGAAGATTGTCCTCCCTTGCACTGTGGTAGACAGTGCCTTCTCCGCATCCATAATGACCTCTTGGCAAGCTTCCAAAATTCAAGCAGATGATCTTTATAGAGAGTAGGATCAATGATTAGGGAGGTGAAGTAGTTGGATAGAGCTAAGAAACAGCAAATCTCTGAGAAACTTTCATCTTTCTGAGAGCTTAACAGAGTAATCTGGTTGTGTTGCCTGTGAAGGTGCATGGAGAAATCTGGGTTGTTTCTGCGGTTTAGGTTGGCTATTTTAGAAGCTTAAGGATGAAGAAAGATGAATAACAAAGGCGGTTTGAGAGAATTTAGGTTTAAGGAATAGTGTAATTGAGGAAGATAGTGAAAGAGGGGGGAACCGTTGGGCATTTATGTGAAAAGGATTTGTGACAAAGTTAATGAAAAAAGATAAACATTGAAATCCGGATGTCGGTCCCACCTCTGAAAAGTAGTTTACTTTTGCCTAAAAAGTAGTTTTCTTGGAAGTCGAGAAATCTTCCGAAGTTTATTTGCTTCGGAAGTTCTGAAGAAAAAGCTTCCGAACACAAATTGGCTTCGGAAGATATTTCAAAGGTTTTTGAGAAATTTGCTTCGGATAAGAATTTACACTTAGAGATTTTTATTCTAAGGAGAATAAATACTTCCGAAGGTAAATTGCTTTCGGAAGAAACTTGTTCTTTGAAAACATACAGAGTACTTAAGTTGATTTTAAACTTCGCAAGATATTTCAGAAATTTCTTTTGAAGGTAATATTAAATCTTCCGAAGAGATCAAGATTTTCAAAAATCTAAGAAAAGTCTTTTGAAAAGATTTTCTTTCAAAGAAAACAAGGGCTTATAAAGGTGATAAAATAGACAAATTAGGACACACAAGTTTTAGAAATAAATATTACTAAGTTTTAAGAAAAGCTATTCAAAGTTAATCATCCCAATAGCTGATACAAGATATTTAAATCTCTGCTCATCAAAAGCTTTGGTGAACAGATTAGCATATTGTTCATTTGTGTTAACTTTGACTAGTTTGATTAATCCCTTTTCAAAATTATCTCTGATCAAATGATACCTGATATTAATATGCTTTGTCCTTGATTGTTGCACAAGATTCTTTGTGATTGAGATAACACTGTTGTTGTCTATGTTGATGGGAGTCTCTTTAAAGTTGAATCCATTGTCTAGCATCTGATTTTGAATCCAAAGCACTTGAGCACAGCAACTTGCAGCAGCAATGTATTCAGCCTCAGCAGTTGATGCAGACACACAGGATTGTTTCTTACATTGCCAAGAGACTACTCTTCCACCAAGAAATTGACATCCCCCTAATGTAGACTTTGTAGTCATGTTGCAACCACCATAGTCACTATTTGTATAAGCATACAGATTAAAGTCAGAATTCTTTGGATACCAAAGGCCAAGTGATGGAGCACCTTTGAGATATCTTAAAATTCTTTTGATAGTGACCAGTTGTGACATCTTGGGGTTGGCTTGATATCTTGCACAAATGCATGTAGCAAACATAATATCTGGCCTGCTAGCTGTGAGGTACATAAGAGACCCAATCATTGCCCTGTAGAGATGTTCATCAACACACTCCCCCTCAAGATTAGGTCCAAGGGAGTGATTTCTGGCTATGGGTGTCTTAGCAACCTTACAATCAGTCATGTTGAATCTTTTAAGTATGTCTTGTACATACTTTGACTGACTTATGAAGATGCCATTGTCAACTTGCTTCACTTGAATTCCTAGAAAGAAATTGAATTCCCCCATGGCACTAATTTCAAACCTGTCCTTTATCAGCTTCTCAAAATCTTTGTAGAGATTTGGATTAGTTGACCCAAAGATAATGTCATCTACATATACTTGAACTATCATTATGTCATTTCCTGTTCCATTGATGAAGAGAGTTCCATCTATAGTACCCATTTTGTAGCCATGTTGACAGAGATACTGAGATAGAGTCTCATACCACTTCCTTGGTGTTTGGTGCAGCCCATAAAGAGCTTTATCAAGCCTGCAGACATAATCAGGATGATCAGGATCTGCAAATCCAGATGGTTGTCTGACATCTGCGTAGTCAATTCCTTCTTCTTGAGTATACCCTTGAACAACTAGTCTTGCCTTGTTCTTGATGACAAGTCCTCTATCATCTTCTTATTCCTAAAAACCCATTTGGTTCCTATGGTAGTCTTCCTTTTAGGAAGAGGACATAGGTTCCAAACCTTTAACCTTTTGAATTGAAGCAGCTCCTCTTGAATAGCTTCAACCCAACTTCCATCATTTAAAGCCTCATCAATTTTCTTTGGCTCTATCTCGGACAAGAAACAAGAGTGAAGAAAAACATTTGCTTCATGGGTTTGTCCTCTTGTTCTCACCCCTGAATCAACATCTCTAATGATGTTTGTGATAGGATGAGACTTGTGGATCCTTAGCTGAGGGATCACAACAAGTTGCTTAGACAAATCTAAATTTAAAAAATTTTGATCTGGCAAAGAAGATTCACCCTCCACATCAGCACACTTATCAAGATTGACTTGATCCAATGAGTGTGTGATATCATTGATGTTGTCTTCAATGCAGTGGTTATTAGCATCTAGAAATTCCTGATCACTTTCACCGCCACTATTTTCTCCAACATTTGAAGCTCCTTCCTTTGAGTTTTGTGTCTCTAAGCTGGAATTTGAAGGCACCCTAGAAGCATCAGCAGGATTTGTCATTGATGTGCTGGTAGAAGCTTCATTTACCGGATTAGTTACCACTGGAGTTGAAGATGTGTAACTTGAAGGTCCTCTGAGCTCAAATCTTGGGTCAGGATCACCTATAGGTAATATATCTGTAGATCATGAAACATTCTCACAAGATTTTCTAAAACAGTTGGTAACTAAATCAAGATCAAATAGCCAATCCAAACCAGAACCTTTCACACTGGGAGTGTGCTCATTGGAAGCCACATTGGCTGACTCCCCAACTACTCTAGTTCTGAGATTGTATACTCTATAAGCTTTAGCTTGAGAAGAGTATCCAATAAAATGTCCATCATCTGATTTCTCAGCAAACTTAGCAATTTAATCTTTGGTATTCAAGATGGTGCAAGGACATCCAAATGACTTGAGAAAACCAATGAAAGGTTTTCTCTTATGCCAAATTTCATAAGGAGTCTTACCATGTGTCTTAACCACTAAAACTCTGTATTGCACATAGCAAGCAGTGTTCACTGCCTCTGCCCAGAAGGTGATGGGCAGTTTACAGTCAGAAAACATAGTTCTTGCAGCTTCAATTAGTATCCTGTTTCTCCTCTCAGCAACACCATTTTGCTGAGGAGTCCTAGGAGCACTATATTGTCTTGTAATACATTTTTCATCACAAAATGTATCAAGGATTTGATTCTTGAATTTAGTTCTGTGATCACATCTTATGGTTTTGACCTTGTGATCACATTGATTCTCAATCTTTAAGATGAAATTCTTCAGAATCACAGGAGTCTCATCCTTAGTTCTAAGAAAGAAGACCCAAGTGAATCTTGTAAAATCATCTGTGATCACCAAACAATAAGAGGTCCTTCCTAGACTCATTACACTGGTAGGGCCAAAGAGATGCATATGTAATAAGTGTAGGGGATTAGTGATCGTATTTCTTTTCTTGGGCTTGTGAGATACCTTGTGTTGCTTCCCTTTCAGGAATGCAACACAGTGGTCATCACTTGTAAACTCTTTCTTTGGTATTCTAGTTACCAAATCTTTCTTAATTAATTTATTCATGTTTTTAAAGTTTACATGGCACATTCTTTTATGCCAGAGGAAAGATTCACCATTATTTGCTTTAGACAGAAAGCATGAAACTTCTCCTGAGGGAGATGTTTCTTGCTAGTCCATCTTGTACATGTTCCCTTTCCTAGGGGCTCTGAGCAAGATGTGCTCATGAGGAATGACTACCCCAGGCCTTAGAACAATGCAGTCATGCTCAGTGAAGAGCATGTTATTACTCTGATCACAAAATTGGAATACACTTAGAAGATTTTACCCAAGCTCCTTGACATAGTTTACCTTCTCAATGCTGAGCTTACCATTTGTGACCTTGCCCCTTCTAGTAACATAACCTCCTGCATCTCCTCCAAAAGCAACTGGTCCTCCATCAATTCTTTCAAACTTTTGGAGTAGTGACGTATTGCCTGTCATGTGTTTGGAACAACCACTATTAATGATACATACATTTCTATTTGTCTTGAGTTGTTCCTACACAAAAGAGATGATTAGTTACATTTGGAAACCCAAGCCTCATTGGTCTTGGGCTCATCAAAAGAAGTTGAACACAATGCAACAGTAATTGATCCTATAGTCATGCTAGAAGGATCATTTGCTGAAGTTGATGAAGAACTTTCAGCCATTTGGTCTTTCTTTGACTTCCACACCACCTTTGGAAGCTTAGACTTGACCTTCAACACTTCGGAAGTTTTGATGACTTTGGAAGTTTTGATGACCGGACCTTCGGAAGATCTTGCTTTCACTGCAGCAGGCTTCAGTGCTTCGAAAGTATTCCTTTCTTCCGAGACCAAATTTTCTTCCGAAGGCAAGTTTCCACTTGTCTTCTTCTTCATTTTGGAGCTTCCGAAGGAAACAGATTTTCCTTCCGTAGCTTGCTTTTTCCTTTCCAAACTCTTAGAAGTCTCTTTCTTGGTCATGTGGAGAGTACTCTTGTTGGGTTTGTTGGACCATTATCAAAGTTGTTTAACTATTTAAACATGAAAACGCAGCGGAATCAAACCTTAATATAATGTTTTGTAAACGAAAATTAAGGCTTATTACATAACAACAACAAACCCAAGAACATAGGATCAAATATATGTGAATGGACTAGCTATCAAGAAGAAATAACAACCAAACTTTACCCATAATGCTACCTTTGTAGAGCTGCTGAAAAATATGAAATAGATGAAGAGAATTAGGCTCTTGAACGACCAAAACACCAAGGAGAGGTGTCCTCAAGCTTCCATACCCACAAGCATCAAGCAAAGACCCTTTTGTTAGGATTTGAACACCAAAACCGAACCAAGAAGGCTGCTAAAAACCAATTTTTCAGCTTGTTCTTCTTCAAGGATAGAGAGAAAATGGTCCTTGTGGTTCTTGCATGTGAGAGAGAGAAGGAGGTGGAGTGTGTGTAACAAGTTAATGGAGTGTTCTATGTGAAACAAAGAGGCACACACCCTTATGAAAGGGGCGGCTGAAAATAGGTCAAAACATGGGGTTTTCCCCCCAAATCTATACTCCATTTTTTAACTAGTTATTTAATTAGTTACATATTCATGCCTTATGAATATCCACCAATCCATGTTCGTATCCCACAAATATCTATGAACTTTGGCAGCAACCAATTGCTCTATATTCATGCCTTATGAATATCCACCAATCCATGTTCATAATAGTCTTACGTTCATATTTGTTCCCACAAACATGACCGACTAGGGACATTAAGAATAATAAACATATTCATGGATGTATACATGCTAAAAGGAACATAACTTAGAATATCGTAGATATATAAAAGAGTTGAATATTACATTGTTGCAAACTTTTAAATACTAAACAGATCAGCTCCAATCACTAGAATATCGAAGTCCTAAGGCACAAGTATGACTTTCATGCTTTGCCTTTTCAAGGAGCTTTGTGAGTGGATCCGCAATGTTTTGATCGGTGTGAACTTTACGAATACATATCTTTCCTTTTTCAACTTCATCCCTTATGTAGTTGAATCTCCGCTCAATGTGTCTAGTCTTTTGATGTGCACGGGGTTTCTTGATTTGTGCAATCACACCCTCGTTATCACAAAAGATTTCTAGGGGGTCTTGAATCGTAGAGACCACCCCTAGATCGGCAATAAATTTCTTTATCTATGCAGCTTCCTGAGCTGCTAATGAGGCGGCTATGTATTCGGATTCCGTAGTGGACAATGCTACCACGTCTTGTTTTGAACTCTTCCAGGACAGTGCTCCTCCATTCATAATGAAGACATACCCCGATTATGATCGAGAATCATCTCGATCAGTTTGGAAGCTCGCATCCGTGTAACCCTTTACAATGAGTTCCTCTTCTCTAGACCCGTATATTAGAAACATATCCTTAGTCCTCCAAAGGTATTTCAATATACTTTTAACAGCCATCCAATGGCTATTACCTGGATTCTACTGATATCTGCTTGTCATGCTTAACGTGCATGACACGTCCGGTCTAGTGCATATCATCGCATACATGATGGATCCTATAGCAGACGCATATGGGTTGTCCTTCATTCGATCTTGCTCATCCTTTGAGCTTGGACATTGAGATGTACTCAATATTGTCCCTCTTTGAATAGGTACCATACATTTCTTAGAGTTTTCCATCTTGAACCTTTTCAAGATTTTATCAATATATGCACTTTGGTTTAGACCTATCAACCACCTCGATCTATCCCTATAGATCTTTATTCCAAAAATATAGGCGGCTTCACTGAGATCTTTTATGGAAAACCAACTTCCAAGCCAGGTTTTAGCACCTTCCATGGTTGGAATATCATTTCCAAAAAGTAGTATGTCATCAACATACAATACTAAGAAGGTAATTATGCTCCCACTAGCTTTCTTATATACACAAGCCTCGTCAGCGTTCTTGATGAAACCAAATTTCTTGATCTCTTCATCAAAACGTTGATTCCAACTTCTCGATGCTTGTTTCAATCCATAGTTTGATCTCTTTAACTTGCATACTTTATTAGGATGTTGTGGATCGACAAAACCATCAGGCTGAACCATATGGATAGTCTCTTCGAGATGTCCATTAAGAAAAGAGGTTTTGACATCCATTTGCCAAATCTTATAGTCATAATATGCAGCTATGGCAAATAATATCCTAATTGACTTTAGCATTGCCCCAGGCGAGAATGTTTCATCATAATCAACCCCTTGAGTTTGAGTGAAACCTTTTGCTACAAGTCTTGCTTTGTAAGTATCCAAGTTTCCATGCATATCTATTTGTTTTTGAAAACCCACTTGCATCCAACCAGTTTGGAGTTAAGTGGAGGGTCAACCAATTCCCAAACTTGGTTGTCATACATGGATTGCATCTCTACGTTCATGGCTTCCAGCCATTTGTCACAATCTGAATTGGACATTGCATCATGGTATGTAGTTGGCTCATCGGAGTCAACCACATAGCATCCATTTATGAAAAATCCATATCTTTCAGGTGGAATGCTAACTCTACCAGATCTACGAATGTTTTGTGTGTATTGATTAACCTCTTGATCATCATCAACAACTTCCTGTTGATTGCTAGTGTCAACCAAACGTGTATGGGCTTGTGGATCTTGATACTCATTAAATTCCACTGTTCAATACGTTATTCCTTCCATAAGGAACTTAGCTTCCAAGAACTCAACCTTTCGAGCAACAAATACTTTTTGCTCTGTTGGATCAAAGAAGTAGTATCCTATACAGTCTTTGGGATATCCAACAAATATACACTTAGTGGATCGACTTTCCAACTTTTTTTGGGTGTCTAGCTTAACATAAGCTTCACAACCCCATACTTTTAAATATGATAATGATGGAACTCTTCCATGCCATATTTCAAAAGGTGTCGAATCCAGTTTCTTGGTCGGGGCCATTTTCAAAATACGAGCCGTGGAGAGCAATGCGAAACCCCAAAATGATAGAGGTAGTGAGCTTATAGCCATCATAGATCGAACCATATCCAATAGGGTTCGGTTTCTTCTTTCAGACACACCATGCAGGACCGTTTAAGGGCTTAAACACAATTACAACACAACAACACAACAACACAATGAGGAGATTAACTAAACTTTAATCAAACAGTGAACTGGGTAACCAAAGTGATACAAAGAACACAAGTAAAGCAAGAGACAGAACAAGAGAGTATGGGTTTCAAGGAGGCAGTATATTGCTTTCTCAAGTTCTTTTACAAGTGTTACAAATCATAAAGAAAGATACAAGAACTTGAAATACTTATACTACAACTTACAGCCGGCTATACTTTGAAAGCCAGCTGGATACAATTGACTAGACACTAACAAAATCAATTGTAGGATCAAAAGGCATATCTGCCTTTTGACCTTGTGACTATGACATGCCATAGCTCACATCCTTATACATTACAAAAAGGATAAAGTACATAAAGTGGAAAGTTACAGACTCAAGACCTCAATGTACAGTTATCAAAAGCAAGGCCCTTTTCACCAACTCATGTAAGTTGGTGACTTTACAGAGATGCAGCGGAAAAGGTGCTTTATGGAACAGTACATCAGATAAAGCATGTGTACTAAAAGTCTTCGGAAGAAATCTGTCTTCATAGGTTGAAGCTTCGGAAGACTTTGTCTCTGAAGCTTTGGAAGACTTCATGTTTGGCTTCGGAAGATATTGGTCTTGGCTTCGGAAGATTTTACACTTAGAGTATTTTCTAATGCATTGTGCAAAACTTCCGAAGCATTCTTCACTTCAGTACTTAGTGCATGTTGCTGAGACACTTAGGATGTTTTGGGTTGCATCAGACTTAAGGAATCCCTACAAACTCCCCCTAGGCTGATGCTACCAAACCACTTATAAGATCTTTAAATGTTGGTAGTCTTCAGTACAATCAGGACCATTCCTTTCTTCATTAGATGGTCGGGATCATCAAGACTCTCATAGTATCTTCTCATCTCAAAGAGATCATGCAGAGGTAAGTTGATTATGTCTTGCCATGAGTAGATTCTCAACACCTTGATCTCTGATAACATTCCATCTTTCTGGATTGGTAGAGTAAGTCCAGGACAAGATGGGTGTCTCAGTAGTTAGAGGAGCCACTTGAATAGGAGTTGATTGGGCTGCCTCATCATGCACTTCCTCAGCTTGATCTGATTCAGCCTGAGGTGCAGAGGTAGATGAGTTTGGCTTCTTCTTCTTAGTCTTTGGTTTAGAAGCCATCCTCTTCTTCCTCTTGGATGTCTTTAACTGAGAAGAATGGTCTGCAGCACCATGTTGATCATCAGTGTCTTTCTCAGTTGGGTGTTCCTCCCTCACAGGTTCTGAAGGAGAGGGAGTTTGACCCTGCCTAGGATCAGAAGATGAAGCTTGCTGAGGCTCAGCTGGAGGTTCTGGTTGAGGTGTCTCTAGTTGTTCAAACTTGACCTCCACTTCAGGTGGGACTTGACTTGGAAGAGAGTGTAAGTCAATGAGTTCTCCACTTTTAATCTTCTGCTTGATCACCCTAATATGCTCATCCATAGTGGATTTAGAGACATGGGGCCAAGTCTCCTTCCGGAGAATCCATATAGCTTCAAGAAGCTCACCATTCTTTGTCTGTCAGCAGACTTCTTTGCATTCTTTTGAATGATGGCTCTTGACTTTGCAGCTTCTTCCCTTAGCTTCCTTTTAGTTGTCTTTCTTTCTTTAACTAGCTCAAGCTCAAGTTGCTTTAGGTACTCGAACTCAATGAAGTCATAGGACAGGGGAAGAAGTGCATCTGCCTGATAAAAGCCTGTGGCACTCAGGTAGTTGATCATCTTGATCCTATCTTCTTCTTTATCTACCTGAGGTTCTTATGGAGCCACATCTTCCTGTGCAGGACTTTCTTGAACTGGTGAGAGAGTGGGAGCATGCTTGTAAAGTCTTTTTTGTCTCTTCTCCTCTTTGAGTTGGAGAAGTAACCTTGCATCCTCTTTCTCCTTAAACTCTCTTGACACTTCCATGTCAGCCAGTTCATTTAACTCTTCTAAGGGGAGGGAGATGATTTCATCAATGTCATAGTTCCTGGTCTGTAAGTTGGTAATCCTGACTGCCCTTAACTCATCATCTTGAGTATTTGGTCTGGGAGCAGCCCTGATTGCAGCTTGCATGAAGCTAGATGACCCAGTAGAACTTTCTCCCCTTAGTCTCCTTTTCCTCTCTCTCTCTTCCTCCTCAATTTCCTCAGGAGTCATTATCCTTTTCCCTTTGTCACCAACAGACCTTTGTGACTCAAGGTGGATTGAGGCTTGGCCTTCATTGCTTGGAGTAGCTTCCATGCTCTGGCCAGAGAGAGGCTGAGAAACACCTTCACCAGCAGGTGTTTCAGATGGAGTTTGGACCTCTGCAGCAGTTGTTGATGATAAGACAGGGGTCTCAGGTTCTGCCACTGGGCCTTCAATCAAGGTTTCCCCTATGAAACTAATCTTAGGGTCCACCTCAACATCCAGTTGACCGATGACATTGCCTGATTGCCTAAGTCTCCTTCTTAGTGTGAAATCTGCAAGGATCCTGTCCTGGATTCTTTGAGCCAGCTTGTCAGCTTGTCTTGAATTGCTTGGATTGACAAGTGGCAAGTTGACTAAATCCAGTCTTTCATAGAAGCTCAGGCTTTGGAATTGAAAAACTTCTTGTTGGCCTTGAACTCTGTGAAGTATAAGGGCTCTCCTGTCATCATCATACCTCCACCTTATGATGTAGTTGCCAGTTCCTTGTGGTGGAGATGAGACAGCCCTTGGTATACCTTCCTCAAAGAGACTCCTGATGAGTGAGTCTATAGAGTCCACATTAATGTCAACTTGAGGAAGTTGCTGAGAATGCACAACAGCAAGTGAGGATGGTGAGTCCTCTATGTCCATTCTCTCTGAAGAACTCCCAGGTTCTGTGGTTGTAACAACTTTCTCCCCCTTTTTGGTAGCATCACCCACTTGCATAGGTGAGCTGGAGGATAAGTCAATCACTTCCACAGGTTCTTGTGTTCCTGGTTGAGCTCTCCTTAAAGGTCTCCCAGCTAGTTTTTCCTGCAGATATGAAATCTGGAGTTGCTGATCATTGACCCTGTTTTGTAAGGTAGTCACCTGAGATTCCAAGTGACTAACCTTAGAGACTAAATAGGTGCATGTTTTTGACAATTTCTGCACCTTTAGTCTCAAATTCCCCTCATCTTCATCAGAAGAATCATTGGGGGATGAGATGATTGGACCAAAGTCCTCTCTCTCACCACCAGCTTGAGTTTCTTGGCTGCTGGTTTTCCTCTGCTCACTGGCAGCCTCAGTTGAGATGCCAGTGGGCTGAGTTGCCGTGGTTGAGGTCTTAATGATGTAATCACTTTCAAAAGTGAGAGCCTCTTCCATATGGACATCCTGAACAGGTTCAGAAGTGTCCACCTCAGTAGTAGGTGACTGATGTGGGATAGACTGAGGAGAGTCAGAGGTACTCATCTCTCTTTGAGTAGGGGAAGAGAAGAGAGACTCATGGTACTCACTGAATCCTAAGTCTTCATCAGTGTAGAAGGATAGGTTGGGAATTGGTTGGTTGAGATCCAAAGGCTGGGGATGGTAGCTGTCCCCTGAAGGTTGTTCACTTGAGTGTTGAGACTCAGAATGAAGGCTTAAGGCTGTTGGGCTAGTGAGCTCATCAGGGTGAGCTTGAGGAACCTCAGCCCTGATAGGTGAAGTAATGGGAGTGGTTTGCTCCTCAGGAGAAGTGGGAGCTCTAGTGTCCACTTCTTCCTGTAAGGTTGAGTATATGGGGGCCTGCACAGACTCAATAGCTAGAGCAGGGGTTCGTTTGGATTTTCTTTGGTAGGTGAGGGTGATTTCTGGTCTATTTAGGGGTAAGGATAAAAGAGGTGTGGGTTCAACACTAGCTTGTGTTGCTAGGTTGTCACCTTGAGCAATGAGCTCTAACATTTTTGGGACTAGGGCTGTTTCTACCCCTGAGAAGCCTACAGTTGGCTTCTTCATTATTTTAAAGATGTCGGGCTTCATCTGTCCCAATTTAAAAATATTACTTGTTTCCTTCAACTGTGAGCCCAGTTCACAGTTGAGAATGTGTTGAACATACCTAGGAAACATGTAATACTCTAAGGAGTCTAAGTTTGCAAGTAAGTTAGTATAAACAAATTGTGAATACCTGAACTTGACCCCCTGAACCATTCCATGAACTATAAAGGAGAGATCCTCAGGAATCTGGTCCCATCCACCATGCTTGTTTGATAAGCTGTGGATAACCACATGGAGCAGGAATTTCCATTGGGATGAGACCTTCCCTTTCCTGAAGGTCTTTACAGAGAAATCTCCCTCATAGCCCATCTGCTCAAAAGAATGATTAACAGCTTCTTTTGGGAAGGACACCTCACCTTCTTCATCATCCAGCTGCAAATGTTGGTTAATGATGGCCGGAGTGATGAAGATTGTCCTCCCTTGCACTGTGGCAGACAGTGCCTTCTCCCCATCCATGATGACCTCTTGGCAGATCTTCCAGAATTCAAGCAAATGATCCTCATATAGAGTAGGATCAATGGTCAGGGAGGTGAAATAGTTTGACAGAGTCAAGAATTGGCAAATCTCTGAGAAACTTGCATCTTTCTCAGAGCTTAACAGAGCAACTTGATTATGTTGCCTGTGAAGTTGCATGGAGAAATCTGGGTTGTTTCTGCGGTTAAGGTTGGCTATTTCAGAAGCTTAAGGGTGAAGAAAGGTAGAAAGCAAAGGCGGTTTAGAGAATTAGGTTAGAGGAATAGTAGAATTGAGGAAGATAGTGGGAAAGAGGGGGAACCGTTGGGTATTTATGTGAAAAGGGATTTGAACCAAAGTTAATGAAAGAGGATAAACTTTGAAATCCGGAAGTCGGTCCCACCTTTGAAAAGGTAGTTTACTTTTGCTCAAAAAGTAGTTTTCTTGGAATTCGAAAAGCTTCCGAAGTTTATTTGTCTTCGGAAGTTTTGATTGAAAAAGCTTCCGAAGCTAAAATGGCTTCGGAAGATTTTCCTGAGAGTCTTGAAGATTTATGCTTCGGAAGAGAAATAAACCCCTGGATGCTTTGTATAGGAATAAACAAAGCTTCCGAAGGTTAATTTTGCTTCGGAAGGAAAAGGTCCTTAAAAATGAATAAGTGTCTGAGATAAGAATTTTAAGCTTCGGAAGATGAAATTTTGACTTCTTCCGAAGGTAAAATCTCTTAGACAGTTATTTATTTTGAAGACATGTTTTTCTTCCGAAGATAAAATTTTATCTTCCGAAGTATCAAAAAATTTTCAAGAATCTAAGGAAAGTCTTCAAAAAGGATTTTACATCCAAAGAAAACATGAGCTTATGAAAGTGATGAACTAGACAACTTAGGACACACATATTTTAAGAAGAAATAATTAGAATTAGTTTTAAGAAAAAACCTACTCAAAGTTAATCATCCCAATAGCTGATATCAGATACTTAAATCTCTGTTCGTCAAAAGCTTTTGTGAACAGATCAGCATATTGTTCATCTGTATGAACTTTGACTAGTTTAATTAATCCCTTTTCATAGTTATCTCTTATTAAATGATACCTGATGTTGATGTGTTTGGTCCTTGAGTGCTGCACAAGGTTCTCAGTGATAGAGATAGCACTATTGTTGTCTATGTGGATAGGAGTCTCTTTGAAGTTAAATCCATAGTCCAGCATCTGATTTTGAATCCAAAGCACTTGAGCACAGCAGCTTGTAGCAGCAATGTATTCAGCCTCAGCAGTTGATGCAGACACACAGGATTGTTTCTTGCATTGCCATGAGACCACCCTTCCACCAAGGAATTGACATCCCCCAGATGTAGACTTTGCAGTCATATTGCAACCACCATAATCACTCTCTGTATAGGCATACAGATTGAAATTTGGATTCTTTGGATACCATAGACCAAGTGTTGAAGCACCTTTGAGGTATCTTAAAATCCTTTTCACAGTGATTAAGTGAGACATCTTAGGGTTGGCTTGATATCTTGCACAAATACATGTAGCAAACATGATATCAGGCCTGCTAGCTGTAAGATACATAAGAGACCCAATCATAGCCCTGTATAAGTGTTCATCTACACACTCCCCCTCAAGATCTGGACCAAGGGAGTGGTTTCTGGCTATGGGTGTCTTAGCAATCTTACAATCAGTCATGTTGAACCTCTTGAGTATGTCTTGAACATACTTTGACTGACTTATGAAGATGCCATCTTCAACCTGCTTCACTTGAATTCCCAGAAAGAACTTGAGTTCTCCCATTGAACTCATCTCAAATCTGTCTTTCATCAGCTTCTCAAAGTCTTTGCAGAGCTTTGGATTAGTTGAACCAAAGATGATGTCATCTACATATACTTGAACCAGCAATAAGTCATTTCCCTGTCCTTTGATGAAGAGAGTTCCATCTATAGTACCTCTCCTGTATCCATGTTTACAAAGATACTCAGATAGTGTCTCATACCACTTCCTGGGTGCCTGATGCAGCCCATAAAGAGCTTTGTCAAGCTTGCAGACATAATCAGGATGATCAGGGTCTACAAAACCAGGTGGCTGTTTGACATAAACCTCCTCATCAATCACTCCATATAAGAAAGCACACTTTACATCAAGTTGGTAGACCTTGAAGTTCTTGGATGCAGCAAATGCCAGGAATATCCTAACAGCTTCTAGTCTTGCTACAGGAGCAAAGACATCAGTGTAGTCAATCCCTTCTTCTTGTGTGTATCCTTGAACAACTAGTCTCGCCTTGTTCTTGATGATGATTCCTTTATCATCCTTCTTATTCCTAAAAACCCATTTGGTTCCAATGGTAGTCTTCCCATGAGGAAGAGGACAAAGGTTCCAAACTTTCTGCCTAAAAACCCATTTGGTTCCAATAAAATGTCCATCATCTGATTTCTCAGCAAACTTGGCAATTTAATCTTTGGTATTCAAGATGGTGCAGGGACATCCAAATGACCTGAGAAAACCAATGAAAGGTTTCCTCTTGTGCCAAAGTTCATAAGGAGTCTTACCATGTGTCTTAACTACTAAAACTCTGTTTTGCACATAGCAAGCAGTATTAACTGCCTCTGCCCAGAAGGTGATAGGCAGTTTAGAGTCAGACAACATAGTTCTTGCAGCTTCAATAAGTGTCCTGTTTCTCCTCTCAGCAACTCCGTTTTGCTGAGGAGTCCTGGGAGAACTATATTGTCTTGTAGTACCTTTTTCATCACAAAATATATCAAGGATTTGGTTCTTGAATTCAGTTCCTTGATCACATCTTATGGTTTTGACCTTGTGATCACATTGATTCTCAACTTTTAAGATGAAATTCTTCAGAATCTTAGGGGTTTCATCCTTAGTTCTAAGGAAGAAGACCCAAGTGAATCTTGTAAAATCATCTGTGATCACCAGACAGTAAGAGGTCCTTCCTAAACTCATTACACTGGTGGGGCCAAAGAGATCCATATGTAACAAGTGTAAGGGAGTAGTGATGGAGTTCTTTTCCTTAGGCTTGTGAGATACCTTGTGTTGCTTCCCTTTCAGGCATGCAACACAATGATCATCACTTGTAAACTCTTTCTTTGGCATTCCAGTTACCAGATCATGTTTAATTAATTTATTCATGTTGTTAAAGTTTACATGGCACATTCTTTTATGCCATAGGAAAGACTCATCACTATTTGCTTTAGATAGAAAGCATGAAACTTCTCCAGAGGGAGATGTTTCTTGCAAATCCATCTTGTACATGTTCCCTTTCCTGGGGGCTCTGAGCAGGATATGCTCATGAGGAATGACCACACCAGGCTTGAGAACAATGCACTCATGCTCAGTAAAGAGCATGTTATGACTCTGATCACAAAATTGGGATACACTCAGAAGATTGTACCCAAGCTCCTTAACGAAGTTTACCTTCTCAATGCTGAGCTTACCATTTGTGACCTTGCCCCTTCCAGTAATGTAACCACCTTCATCTCCTCCAAAAGCAACTGGTCCTCCATCAATTCTCTCAAAATTATGGAGTAGAGACCTATTGCCTGTCATGTGCCTGGAAAAGCCACTGTCAATTATCCAGACATTCCTGTTTGTCTTGAGCTGTTCCAGCACAAAGAAAATGATTAGTTACATTTGGAAACCCAAGCCTTACTTGTCTTGGGCTCATTAAGTGTACTAGAAGGTAATGCAATAGTAATAGATCCTATGGTTGTACTATGGGGATCTTCAGCTGTTGTTGATGGAGAAACCTCAGTCATTTGGTCTTTCTTAGACTTCCACACCACCTTTGGAGTCTTGGACTTGACCTTCAAAACCTTAGAAGCTTTTGGAACTTCACAAGTTTTGATGACTGATCCTTCGGAAGAATCTACAGTCACTGCAGCAGACTTCAGTGCTTCGGAAGAACTCCTTTCTTCCGAGACCAACTTTTCTTCCGAAGGTAATTTTCCATTTACCTTCTTCTTTGATTTGGAGCTTCCGAAGGAAACAGACTTTCCTTCCGAAGCTTGAGACTTCTTGAGACTCTTTGAAGTCTTTGTATTGGTCATGTGGATAATACTTTTAGGATTGTATGGGCAATCCTTAGCAATGTGAGAAGTACTTTCACACATGACACACAACATTTTCTTCTTCAAAGAAGTCTCCTTTTGAGAGCAAGACTGGCTTTGGTCACATCTCTTCTCTACCATCATCTTGGTAGATGCTGAGACAGTTCTTTTGGGCTGTGAACTGTTCTTGGAGTTTAATGGTCCAGGCTGTGCAGCAGTGGTACACAGCAGCTTAGTCTTCTTCTTTGAACTGAGATGATTTGAACAAGAACCATGACTCTTAGCTGAGGAGTCTTGGTTGATGTCTTCAGTCCTTACTACTTTGAAACCTGCAGAGATAAACACTTGTTTCTGCTTAGCATCAAAAGTAGCCTTGATTTCTTGAGCCTTCTTTGCTTTCCTTTTGCTCTTCCTGATCAAGTTCTTTCTCTTGGACTTGGTCATCACAGTTGATTTCTTCTCCTCAGAAGGATAGTGGCCCTTGGAAGAATCCTCTTCTTCACTCTTCTCAGAGGAATTCTTCACTATCACTTCTTCATCATCCTCACTTACAGGATCTATGAGAGGAAGCTCATCTTCATAAGTTCCACACCTAGGAGATCTTACACACAAGATTGTGTGTGGAGGAGCTATCTCATTTGATCCCAGTCCCTGTCTATTTTGATAACAAACTTTGTTGTGCAGGGATGAGGATATCATGTTCTTGAATGTCTCTTCTTCAAGAACACTCTTCTCTGCCTTGGCTTTGCTGATCACAAGCTCAGCCTGGCACTCAGTCAACTTAGTGATGAGATCTTGGATCTGAGTTCTAAAATCTGTATGTTCATGTTTTAGTACTGAAATGGTTTTCTCCAAGTACTCTATTTTTAACTTGTAATCATTTTCAGACTTTCTAAAATAAGATTTTAATATGTTTAATGACTCAAGATCAGATCTCATCTCTAAGTTATAGGACCTGTATCTATTCACTTTAGCAATGCATTCAGGAGAGCAGAGATGTTCCAATACCTTGGCTTCATCATGGTCAGCCATCAGTGCTTGGTTTGGAGAAGCATCTTCCACCTGAAAGCTCCAGTCAAAGCCTCCCTCTTCAACAGCAACAGTAGCATGTTGCTTTGTCTTCTCAGCCTGAGGGGCTTTGTCAGTGTAGTTTGGTCTGGGTTGTGTTTGGCCCCCATTAGCTTAAGGTGCCTTACACTCCCTAGCAAAGTGACCCATAAGGTTACAGTTGTAACACTTTACTTTGCTTTTATCCAGCCCAAACTTACCACTGGTAGCATTGCTTGGAAATCTTCTTCCTGTCCTCTTGTAGAACTTCTTGGCTCTGTGAGTGAGGAGAGCCATCTGCTGAACTATCTCCATGTATTCCAGGTCATCTGGATGGATACAGTCCAGGTCTTCAAGAGTGAAAAGATAATTCCCACAGCTTTCATCAGCAGACACAAAGGCTTGAGAAGAACTTGTCTCTTGGAATGGGCTTCCTTGAGTAAAGTTCTCCCTTGGTGTCTCCGGGAAGGTGATGAAAGGACCCTTTTGTGAGTTGTCAGGGTAGCATATGAGATGATGATGAGGTTCTATGCTGTCCCTTTCAACCACATGAAGGCTGAACCCATTTGATTGTTGGAGTTGCCAGATGAACCTTGCATGTTCATCTCCATCTGGTATCCACTGAGAATCCCATACAACTCTGTCAGAGTAAGAGTTTTAAGGTTCTCAGTCCTCTTGATCACCACACAATAGTGTGTCCATTGCCTAGGAAGTGAGGACATGAACTTCCTTACAATGTCCCTGTTCTCAAGAGGAACTCCTCCATCCACTAGGGTATCCATAATCTCAACATACCTGAAGTATTGTTGGGTCATGGTTTCACCTGCTTTGAAGATGAAATTCTCAAACTGCTGCTTCAGAAGATCTTTCTTGTTCTCCTTGGCTTCAGAGGAGCCTTCATACATCAGCTTCAGTGCATCCCACAGCTGTTTGGCTGTCTTGCACTTCTTAAAACCTCTGTATACAGAGTTTGGGAGAGCAGTCTGAAGAGCAGTCATGGCCTTCCTGTCAATCTCTACTCTTTTTCTATCTTCATCTGAGTAGTTGGCCACATCTTTAGGAATCATACCAGCACCAGTAGCAGAGGGGGTGCTGGGTATGAAAGGTCCATTCTCAACAGATTCCCACATTCTTGAATCAAGAGACCTGATGAAGCCTTCAAGCCTCATGCACCAGGTGTTGAAATCATCAAGAGTGATCAGTGGGGATTTGTTCATGGTTCCAGTCTCCATATCAGTCTTTGAGATGGAAGCCATTTGAAGAGTTTAGTTTTTGTGTGTGTGAGGGATCTTAAGATGGTTAGATCTTATATCAAGAGCCTGGAAAGCTCTGATACCAATTGCAGGACCGTTTAAGGGCTTAAACACAATTACAACACAACAACACAATGAGGAGATTAACTAAACATTAATCAAACAGTGAACTGGGTAACCAAAGTGATACAAAGAACACAAGTAAAGCAAGAGACAGAACAAGAGAGTATGGGTTTCAAGTGTTGGATTCTATGTGCCCAAGACACTTAGAATATTGATGTCGTTAGTACGTGATGATCCAAGTCGGGTTATACCCAATAACAAGCTTAACAAACACCAATTAATGTTTAATTGATGATATGATCATGCAATTAAATATTTACACCAATTTAGAAAATGGGTTTTCTAAACAAATTGCATAAGAGGTGGAACAAATTATAAGGATAATTTGTTGATGAATTATTGTTATTCTTGTCATTTAAAAGGGGTTTAAATAACACTAATAATATATGAGTGTACTTTAATTAAAGTGTTTAATTAAAGAATACATATGTCACATTTATAAATCAAGTCTAGAAGGTGACTTTTTATTGTGTGACATGTGACTAGTTAATTTTGTATTGTGATCATTTTAAAGGAGGGAAAACTCTTTTATTTTGAATCTTTTGGCCGCCCCCTTAAGGTGATTGGACCAACTTTATGTCTTGAAAACACACACACTCTTAACTAGTCATATACTCAATTCATTCACCATTTTCCAATACATGCAAAACACAAAAAAACTCTCCTCTCTCTCCCTTTCCAGTTACGGAACAAGGCAGCAGCATTGAAGCTCTTGGAGAACGATTTTGTGTTCATTTTGGTGGTGTTCTTCCTAACAAGAAGGTGTCTTGCAAGGAGCTTTGGGGTAAACACACTTGAGTGCTTCTTCCTTGGAGTCTTGGCCAAGATTTGAGCATCCAAACCTTTCTTCCTTGGTCGTTTTTGCTGCTGGAAGAAGGTAGTTATCACAGCTCATTGAAGCTGTGATTTTATGTAGTTTTACATATGCTAATAGCTTGTTCATTCACATATTAAAGATCCTATTGATTTGGGTTTTTGTTTTCATCTTAAAACATCTTTTAGAACATGAAATTTTTCAGATTATAAACATGTTATAATCCTTAACCTCCGCTGCGTTTTCTGAAAGTTTAAAAGGTTAAACTATGTTTTAGTGTTCTAACAAACCCTTCAATGGCATCAAGAGCCGGTTATGTGGATGACTTGCTTGTTTTGTTCTTTAAAATTGGTTTTAAGGAATGATAATATGCTTAGTATAGGCTGATTTTGGGCTGCTAAGTTCATATGATATGAAACCCCAATCTTTCAAAGTCATATCACACATGCTTGTGATTAAACTTTGAAAGATATACATGTTTGTTATTTGTTTTGTTTGGACAAAATAAAACCCGAAATTTCAGTTTATGTTGGCTGAAATTTCGTGGTTTTAAGTGGGGTTTTCATTATATTTTGGATGATATGATAGATGCTTGTTTTAGTGCATAACCTAGCCATTGACCTTGTGATTGTTTGGATGTTTGTGATGGTTGTATTCATTCATTCAATTGGGTTGTATTATTTGTTGTTTGTGATTTGTTTCAAATGTAATTTATTTATTATTGGGTTGTAATAAATAGATTAGGTGTATTTTCATTTTACTAGATATCTTGTATTAGGACTTTATATCTTGTAATATGAAGGCATACATATTGGAAGCACAAAGGAAGGTCATGAAAGAAACATGGAGCATTTTGGATGCGGTTTCAAGTGGGAGGCTTTTGGAAGTTTTCTATATGCTTGGTTTGTGACCCTTAGGAATGTCCTATGGACCACACTTGTGATGGCAAACAAGTGTGGACCACTTTAGATGCTATGGTAATGCACATATGCACATATGGTTGTTTATGTTTATGCTTGGTTGATTGTTTGTTGTTTGATTGTTTGGTTGATATTTGGATATTCATAACAAACTCATTAACAAACTTAACAAGCTGAAAATTGATGGTTCTTAAAAGTTTATATAAAGTTATTAAAATGGTTTAATGATTTTAAAGATTAAAATAGGTTTTAATCAAAGAACCATAGGGTACCTTGTATTTGAAAGCATGCAAATACAAGTACATAGAGTTTTCTAAACTAGAATTATGAAACCTCTAAACATTTGAAAAACAAGATCAACACCGTCCTTTTACTCAACACTTGAGTCACTTGGGAATTCTTAGTGGGATAAAGGTCACCTAACCATTTTGAGGGAACTTGTGACTTGAGGTGAGAATGCCTTATTTGTGGGATAAAGGTCACCTAACCACTTGTTTTGGCAAACTCACACGTAGGTGTAAGTAGGGTATCTTGATTTGCAAACCATGTCAAATGGATCACCTACGGTGTGGTTTCCAAATGGTGTTGATGGGATTAACATGCCGACTTTACATATGATGTTTCAAGTCGATCCCATATTTCTAGAAATTGCAAATGGTTGCAATCGTCAAACGTTGACCACCTTATTAATTTAAATCGTGGGATAAAGGTCACCTAACCACAATTTAAATGTAATGTTGGGTTCTAGACTTTAATATAAAAATGACCTTAAAAGGCATTAATTATTAAAATTAGCAATATCAAAAATACTAAAATAGATCTTTGTTAAATTTTGTAGATGGCCACCAATAATGAAAATCTCGATAACTCATCCGCGTCCAACCAATCACTACGAGCGATCCTCCAAAAGGAACGTCTAAATCATAACAACTTTATTGATTGGTATCGAAACTTGAGAATCGTTCTCAAGCAAGAGAAAAGATCATATGTTTTAGACGACCCTATCCCCGATCAACCTAGCGAGGATGATGAGGAGGCCTATAACGATTGGCTGAAATACATTGAGGACTCCGTCCAAGTGTCTTGTCTCATGCTAGCGAGCATGACTCCGGATCTCCAAAAGGAGTATGAACACCACGGAGCTTACGATATGATAACCCAACTGAAGGAAACGTTCCAACAGCAAGCAAGGGTTGAGCGCTTCGAAACGGTTCGAGCACTCCATGCATGTCGTATGGACGACAACCAATCTGTTTCATCTTATGTACTTAAGATGAAAAGTCACATTGACCGCCTCAATAGGCTAAATTGTCCCGTCTCGAAGGAATTGGCCACGGATTTGATCCTAAATGGCCTTACCAAGAAGTTCGAGACATTCGTGTTGAACTACAACATGAATGCATGGGACAAAAGCATTGGTGAGCTTCACTCAATGCTCAAAACGGGCGAGGCGGCCATGGGTAAAAGGGTTTTACCCGTTCTCACCATCAATGAAGGTGGGAACAATAAAAGGCCTCGTCCCGCACCCAAGGCAAAGGTTGCAAAGGGTAAGGGACCCGCTTGGCGAAAAGGGAAAGGGGTGGCAAGGGTGCCACCCAAACCACAAGAGAAAAAGTTCAAGTTGAAGCCCGTGGTGACTACATCTTGAAACTTCCAAATGGTTTGGAAGTGATTTTTAACAATGTTTTGTATGCTCCTAGTTTGACTAGGAATATTAACTCTGTAGCCCTGTTAAAACAATTTGGATATGTATTATCATTTGTTGAAAAAGATAGTCATGTTTCTTTTAATGGTATATTCTATTTTAAAGTTATTCCCATTAATGGTATTTATGAATTGGTTCATGAAAATACTTTAAATAGCTCATTGTACCAAACTAACACCAAGAAACTCAAGTTGGACTTGAGTGATACCTATCTTTGGCATTGTCGTCTTGGCCATATAAACAAGAAACGTTTACAAACACTTCAAAAGAATGGTCTTTTAAAAACAAATGAATGTGATTCATTTGATGTTTGTGAATCTTGTTTACAAGGTAAAATGACTAAGGCACCCTTTAGTGGAACTAAGGAAAGGGCAAAAGATTTATTAGGAATCATACATTCGGATGTATGTGGTCCTTTTAAGCCAATGACTAGGAATGGTGAAAGATACTTCATTACCTTTGCCGACGATTATAGTCGCTATGGGTATGTGTACTTATTAAGACACAAAGATGAAGCTTTTGAAATGTTCAAAATCTTCAAGAATGAGGTGGAAAATCAACTCAACAAGTCAATTAAAGTTCTCCATACCGATAGAGGAGGTGAATACCTAAGTGATGCTTTCCAAGATCATCTTAAGAGTTGTGGGATTGTCTCACAACTTACTCCACCTGGAACACCACAACACAATGGTGTGTCTGAGAGGAGGAATCGAACCTTATTGGATATGGTCTGATCTATGATGGCTAGAAGCACATTACCTCTATCATTTTGGGGTTTCGCTTTGCTCTCCGCGGCCCGTATTCTAAATATGGCCCCAACCAAAAAGGTGGAAAGAACACCTTTTGAGATATGGCATGGAAGAGTTCCATCCCTATCATACTTAAGGGTTTGGGGATGTGAGGCTTATGTTAAGACTCCCACCCCAAACAAATTGGAAGTCCGATCCACCAAGTGTATCTTTGTTGGATATCCTAGAGATTCTATAGGATATTATTTCTATGATCCACTGGAACAAAAGGTGTTTGTTGCCAGAAAAGGTGAGTTCTTAGAAGCAAAGTTCCTTATGGAAGGAGCTGGCAGTAGAACAGTGGACCTTGAAGAGGATCAAGAACCACAACCCAATGCACGTTTGGTTGAAACTAGCACTCAACATGAGGATGTTGAGGATGATCAAGGGGTTGATCAATACACACAAAACGTTCGTAGAAGTGGTAGAATTAGTAATCCACCTGAAAGATACGGATTTTTCATGGATGGATGCTATGTGGTAGATTCTGATGAGCCAACCACATACCATGATGCAGTGTCCAATTTGGATTGTGACAAATGGCTTGAGGCCATGAACGTTGAGATGCAATCCATGTATGACAATCAAGTTTGGGAACTTGTTGTACCACCTCCTAATTTCAAGGTAGTTGGAAGTAAGTGGGTTTTCAAGAAGAAAACCGATATGCATGGAAACTTGGATACTTATAAAGCTAGACTTGTAGCGAAGGGTTTCACTCAAACTCAAGGGGTTGATTATGATGAAACCTTCTCACCTGTTGCGATGCTAAAGTCTATAAGGATATTGTTTGCCATAGCTGCTCATTATGATTATGAGATTTGGCAAATGGATGTCAAAACCGTCTTCCTAAATGGATATCTTGAGGAAGATGTTTATATGGTTCAGCCTGAAGGTTTTGTCGATCCAAAACATCCTAATAAAGTATGCAAGTTAAAGAAATCAATCTATGGATTGAAACAAGCATCGAGAAGCTGGAATCATCGTTTTGATGAGGAGGTAAAGAAATTTGGCTTCATCAAAAACGCTGATGAGGCTTGTGTGTATAAGAAGGCTAGTGGGAGCACAATAACTTTCCTAGTATTGTATGTTGATGACATACTACTACTTGGAAATGACATTCCAACCCTGGAAGGTTTAAAAACCTAGCTTGGAAGTTGTTTTTCCATTAAGGATGTTGGTGAAGCCGCCTACATTATGGGAATAAAGATCTATAGGGATAGATCAAGGCGGTTGATTGGTTTAAATCAAAGTGCGTATATTGATAAAATCTTGAAAAGGTTCAAGATGGAAAACTCTAAGAAAGGTACCGTACCTATTCAAAGAGGAACGATATTGAGTACGACTCAATGTCCTAGCTCAAAGGATGAGCAAGATAAAATGAAGGCTATCCCATACGCATCTGCTATTGGATCCATCATGTATGCGATGATATGCACTCGACCAGACGTGTCATGCACCTTAAGCATGACAAGCCGTTACCAGCAAAATCCTGGAAGCAGTTGTAAGGCCCCGTTCCCGGGAAGCCTCACAGTTGGTTAATCATAGCATAAAATCAGTTTAATAATAAAACATTGCAGCGGAAGTAATTAGACATTCATTTAAAACATAGAAATCATATTGTACTCATACACTTGTCCTTTAATTTCAAACAAAACATGCTAATTGTTCTTAAATTACAATAAAGATTTCATAAGTAGGAATGCCATCCATAGCTCCCCAAGTAGCTCCGTGTGCCATCCTCAGCATCAGCACTTACCTGCCAACTATTATGCATAAAAGTCAGCTTCGCTGAGCGAGTTCTAGTTTTAAATATTATAAGAAAATATAATCTTTATCCTTCATATAATGACCATGCGTACAACATAGAATATAACGTTACTTGCATCATAATAAGCATGTTCATTATCTTTCATTCTTTCATTATCTTTCACTTTCATCATAAACGAGATTGCACAAAGCAAGAGCTCCATGTTGATTGACAACAAATGCCAATCCCTGTCGGTACACATGAAAACGGTAGCTAACCCCCGACAGTTGATCCACACTGCAAGGCACATAGCCCGCTCATGAATACAGATCCATCATCATACATCAGACTCACATAAGTGAAGTCTATCATAGTGCTTGCAAGACTTTTCATCATCATACGGGCCCGGGGGTAACATTCATTAAGTTTCGCTTTTCATTAATATCATCTTCCACTTTAGTATATATAATACTTATCTTATTAAGTACACGTCATGCCAAGTAAAATCATCATAAAACATAACCGAACCGCCGCGGGACAGCGGGGGTTCGGGGGCGGCAGCCCCTGACAGCGGGGTCCTAGGGGCAGCAGCCCCTAGTGGGGTCCAAGGGGCAACGCCCCTGGCTGGGGCCGGGCTGTTAAAACACCTTAAAATCTTGGTCATTTAAAAACGTAAATTTAGTATGCATAATAGCCCCAAAACATGGAAAAACTTATAAATAGGGGATCTAGAACTCACCTGGATATCACGAATAACTTCTAGGCTAAGCTTACAAGGCTAGGATCACTCTACACAGCCTGCAGAATAGCTAACACTTAAAGGGGTTAATTTCTGCCTAAATTCGCTGCTAATTTCGCTGCATGATCAGAAATTTCGCAGCTAGGTTCGCCAACAGTTTCGCTGCTAGTTTCACCAGCAGTTTCGCTGCTAGTTTCGCTAGCACCTTCGCTGGCAGTTTCGCTGGCATCTTCGCTGCCAGTTTCACTGCCAGTTTCGCCCAACTTTCGTTGGAAAACCATGTCTGCGAAACTACCTGCGAAACTATAGTTTCGCAGGAAGATCCACAGTTTCGCTGATTGAATATGCAAATTCGCTGGATGAACACGCAGTTTCGCAGAATCGCATAAAAATTACGGACCAGACCATTTTTAACCCAAAATCATAACTTTTTACGTCCAATCTCTTAGTTTATCATCCATGAGGCTAAATCTAAGCTTTATACATGTTTCATACGTAAAAATGTGACCTTTATGCGATTCTTTGCAACTTTTCAAAACCCAAAACCCTAGAATCCGGGTTTGATCTACAGAAGGGTTTAGAGGTCGATTCTTACCTGGATTTGTTGCTTCTTTCTTAGATCTTGATGCTCCAACACCCAGATCTTCAATCTCTTCACCTTAGAAGCTTCAAATCTTGAGTTTTCTCCACTTTCTCTCTCTACTTTCTCTCTCTACGAATTTGGTGGCTAGGGTTGTAATGAGGAAGATGAAGCTGATTTGGGTTGGTTAAGGGCTGATTATGGGCCTTAATCACTTAGGCTCTTGCCCATAAACCCAAATTTGGCCCATAACCCATTTCCTTCTTTTATTAAATACCCATTAATTAAGCCCATTGTCCTTAATGACTCGTTTTGACTTTTCGGGGTGTTACAGCAGTCATTGGATGGCTGTTAAGAACATACTTAAGTACCTAAGGAGGACAAGAGATATGTTCTTAATCTATGGATCTGGTGATGAGGAACTCGTTGGAAAGGGTTACACGGATGCGAGTTTCCAAACCGATCGTGATGATTCTCGGTCGCAATCGGGATATATTTTCATTTTGAATGGAGGAGCGGTCTCTTGGAAAAGCTCCAAACAAAATGTGGTGGCTCTATCAACTATAGAATCAGAATACGTCGCCGCCTCATTGGCAGCTCAAGAAGCTGCATGGTTGAAGAGATTCATTGCCGATCTAGGGGTTGTCCCTTCCATTCAGGACCCCCTAGAGATCTTTTGTGATAACGAGGGTGCGATTGCTCAAATCAAGGAACCCCGTGCTCATCAAAAGACTAGGCACATTGAGCGGAGATTCAACTACATACGAGATGAAGTTGAAAAGGGAAAGATATGTATTCGCAAAGTTCACACGGATCAAAATATTGCGGATCCTCTCACGAAGCTCCTTGAAAAGGCAAAGCATGAATGTCATACTTGTGCCATGGGACTTCAATATTCTAGTGATTGGATTTGATCTGTACATTTTGTATTTGGATATGTGGAACTCTTTATTATTTGAATAAAATTATTTGGTTATAATGTTTCAATTAATGTTCCAAATTAGCATGTTTTATCCGTGAGTAAAATGTTTACTCTAAAATGTTCGTAGTCGCTCATACTTGTGGGAACAAGTGTGAAAGTAAGATTATTATGAACTTGGATTGGTTGATATTCATAAGGATGAATATAGAGCAATGGGTTGCTACCAAGGTTCATAGATATTTATGGGATACAAATATTGGACTAACCCGCACCTCAAATTTTACAACATAGAATCTTATCGATTGATCATAAGTAAGTTTGAGTAAAAGGTGAATATCATTTGATATCCTCAGACCTGAGATACATATTGGGTTTTGATATTCACCAAGTTTTATACCTTGAGCTTATTCTTCACTGTCCTGAAATAGTGGACAGTACATAAGGGTATGTTCAGGTATAACACGAGGTGTTTGTGAGAAACGTATGTAGTCAAGATGGAATTTGTTCCTCTTATTCGTTGAGAGTTAGATGTCTAAGGCCTGATTAAGTTAAATCAACAAGGAATGATCATTCTGTGTCCTTGGATTTAACATGATATCTGTAACAAAAGGATTGATGATTGATTCACCTAAATAATTTAAACTAGGGTACTTGAAAGAGATGATGTTATTGAATGGCTATAAGTCATGCGTATTAAGGGTAGTAAACCGTTGTTAGGCGGTATTTACTGCTTGCATCAATCTTCTATGAATCTTGGGCAAGTGGGAGATTGTTGGATTCTATGTGCCCACGACACTTAGAATATTGATGTGGTTAGTACGTGATGATCCAAGTCGGGTTATACCCAATAACAAGCTTAGCAAACACCAATTAATGTTTAATTGATGATATGATCATGCAATTAAATATTTACACCAATTTAGAAAATGGGTTTTCTAAACAAATTGCATAAGAGGTGGAACAAATTATAAGGATAATTTGTTGATGAATTATTGTTATTCTTGTCATTTAAAAGGGGTTTAAATAACACTAATAATATATGAGTGTACTTTAATTAAAGTGTTTAATTAAAGAATACATATGTCACATTTATAAATCAAGTCTAGAAGGTGACTTTTTATTGTGTGACATGTGACTAGTTAATTTTGTATTGTGATCATTTTAAAGGAGGGAAAACTCTTTTATTTTGAATCTTTTGGCCGCCGCCTTAAGGTGATTGGACCAACTTTATGTCTTGAAAACACACACACTCTTAAGTAGTCATACACTCAATTCATTCACCATTTTCCAATACATGCGAAACACAAAAAAACTCTCCTCTCTCTCCCTTTCCAGTTACGGAACAAGGCAGCAGCATTGAAGCTCTTGGAGAACGATTTTGTGTTCATTTTGGTGGTGTTCTTCCTAACAAGAAGGTGTCTTGCAAGGAGCTTTGGGGTAAACACACTTGAGGGCTTCTTCCTTGGAGTCTTGGCCAAGATTTGAGCATCCAAACCTTTCTTCCTTGGTCGTTTTTGCTGCTGGAAGAAGGTAGTTATCACAGCTCATTGAAGCTGTGATTTTATGTAGTTTTACATATGCTAATAGCTTGTTCATTCACATATTAAAGATCCTATTGATTTGGGTTTTTGTTTTTATCTTAAAACAGCTTTTAGAACACGAAATTTTTCAGATTATAAACATGTTATAATCCTAAACCTCCGCTGCGTTTTCTGAAAGTTTAAAAGGTTAAACTATGTTTTAGTGTTCTAACAAACCCTTCATCAAGGAGGCAGTATATTGCTTTCTCAAGTTCTTTTACAAGTGTTACAAAGCATAAAGAAAGATACAAGAACTTGAAATACTTATACTACAACCTACAGCCGGCTATACTTTGAAAGCCAGCTGGATACAATTGACTAGACACTAACAAAATCAATTGTAGGATCAAAAGGCATATCTGCCTTTTGACCTTGTGACTATGACATGCCATAGCTCACATCCTTATACATTACAAAAAGGATAAAGTACATAAAGTTGAAAGTTACAGACTCAAGACCTCAATGTACAGTTATCAAAAGCAAGGCCCTTTTCACCAACTCATGTAAGTTGGTGACTTTACAGAGATGCAGCGGGAAAGGTGCTTTATGGAACAGTATATCAAATAAAGCATGTGTACTAAAAGTCTTCGGAAGAAATCTGTCTTCATAGGTTGAAGCTTCGGAAGACTTTGTCTCTGAAGCTTCGGAAGACTTCATGTTTGGCTTCGGAAGATATTGGTCTTGGCTTCGGAAGATTTTACACTTAGAGTATTTTCTAATGCATTGTGCAAAACTTCCGAAGCATTCTTCACTTCAGTACTTAGTGCATGTTGCTGAGACACTTAGGATGTTTTGGGTTGCATCAGACTTAAGGAATCCTTACACATTATTATGTTATGGCGTTCCGGGTGGAGTAAGTTGTGAGACGATCCCACAACTTCTCAGATGATCCTGAAAAGCCTCACTGAGGTATTCACCTCCTCTAGCTGAACAAAAAACTTTGATAGTTTTATTGAGTTGATTTTCTACTTCATTCTTGAAGATTTTGAACATTTCAAAAGCTTAATGTTTATGTGTCATCAAGTACACATAACCATAGCGACTGTAATCGTCGGTAAAGGTAATGAAGTATCTTTCACCATTTCTTGTCATTGTCTTAAAAGGACCACATACATCCAATGTATGATTCCCAATAAGTCTTTTGCCCTCTCGTTAGTACCACTAAAGGGCGACTTGGTCATCTTACCTTGTAAACAAGATTCACACTTATCAAATGAACCATTTTCATTTGTTTTCAAAAGACCATTCTTTTGAAGTGTTGGAATTTGATTCTTGTTTATGTGACCAAGACGACAATGCCAAAGATAAGAATCACTTAAACCCATTTCAAGTTTCTTGGTGCTTGATTGGTATAATGAGTTATTATAGGATGAATCATCATGAACCAACTCATAGATACCATTAAAAGGCATAGCCTTGAAATAAAATACATCATCCATACAAACATGAATACCATTGTTAACAAACTTTAATTCATAACCACATTGTTTTAAAAGGGAAACATAAATTATGTTCCTAGTCAAACTAGGAGCATACAAAATGTTCTTAAGAAAAACTTCCAAACCATTTGAAAGTTACAAAATATAGTCTCCTTGGGCTTCGACATCAACTTTTGCTCCGTTGCCCATGTAGAGACTTGTGTCTCCCTTCTTGAAGTGCTTATTTCTTTTGAACCCCGGCAACAAATTGCAAATATGAGTTGCACATCCGGTATCCAATACCCATGTGTTTAAGAAATAACATTTAAACCAATATGAATCATGAAAGTTGTACCTGAGGTTTGCCCAGCATCCCTCTTGTTTCTCAACTCTTTGAAATAGGTTGGACAATTCCTTTTCCAATGTCCTATCTCACCACACTCAAAGCATGGATCGTTCTCCGTTACCTTAGGCTTCTTAAGCTTAAGCTTTGGAGGTTCCATTTTTGCCTTCCCCTTCCCTTTACCTTTGATGTACCCCTTTCCTTTGGCAACATTTGCCTTGGGATCGGGGAATGGCATTTTCTTATTATCTCCATCATTGATCGAGAGAACAGGTCGAACCTTTCTAACCATCCCTGCCTCGGCTATTTTGAGCATTGCGTGAAGTTCACCAATGCTCTTTTCCCACCCGTTCATATTGTAATTCATTATGAACGTCTCAAATCTTTTAGTTAGGCCATTAAGGATCAAATCCGTGGCTAGCTCCTTTGAGACGGGGCAGTTAAGCCTCTTGAGGCGATCAACATGGCTTTTCGTCTTAAGAACATAAGATGATACCAATTGGGTTTCTTCCATGCGACACGCATGAAGCGCTCGAACCGTTTCGAAGTGCTCCACCCTAGCTTGTTAAAGGACCATTTCCTTCAACTAGGTGATCATGTCATATGCCCCATGATGCTCCAAGTCCTTTTGGAGTTCGGGAATCATAGTTCCGAACATGAGGCAGGAAACCTGCATTTAATCCTTAGTATACTGAAGCCAATCGTTATAGGCCTCAACATCCTCGGGGTCGGGTTGGTCAGGAATGGGATCGTCAAGGACATAGGCCTTTTTCTCTTGCTTGAGAACAATTCTCAAGTTTCGAAACCAGTCCATAAAGTTATTATGGTTAAGATGATCCATCTCTAAGATGGTTCTCAGCGATAGGGTATGGATGGTCGGGGTGGTAGCATTGTTGTTTGCGGCGATTTTTTACAAAATTAACAAAGTTCATATTAGTATTTCAGAAAAATTTTCATTTTAATCATTAATACCCTTTTCATGTCTCATAGACAATTAATAATTAAAATCTAGAATCCAACGTTACATTTAAATGATGATTAGGTGACCTTTATCCCATTATTTAAATTAACAAGGTAGTCAATATTTAACAATTGCAACCTATTGCAACTTCTAACTTTATGGGATCGGTTAAACATCTTATGTTTAGTTGGCATGTAAAATCCCATCAACACCATTGTACGCCATGCTTCGGTGACCCTATGCACATGGTTTCCAATTCAAGTCGTCCTACTTACACACACGTGTGAATTTAAACATACAAGTGGTTAGGTAACCTTTATCCCACAAATATGTTAAGCCCACCTCAAACACACAAGTTCCCTAAAAGTGGTTAGGTGACCTTTATCCCACAAATAGTTCTCAAGTGATTCGAGTGTCGTGTAAAAGGATGGTGTTAAACTCGTTTCCAAAAGGATTTAAGTTTTCATTAATTCTAGTTATGAAAACTCTATGTACCTTGTATTTGCATGCTTTCAAATACATGGTACCCTATGGTTCTCTTTTTAGTAAAACCCCTTTTATTAGAATTATTAATCCTTTTAATAACCTTTTATTAGTCACATAATGAATAGGAACCATAAATCTTCAGCTTGTTTTGTTTGTTAATAAGTTTGTAAGCACATCCAAATATCAAACAACCATCATATAACAAACAACCAAACAAGCATAATCAAACAATCACAAGTGCATAACCATAGCCACTATGTTGATAACACTTGTTTTCCATCACAAGTGTTGTCATTTGTTTTTTCCTAAGGGTTGAACGCAACATAAAAGATGAGATCTCCAAAGACCCCCACTTGAAGTTGTATCCAAATGCTTCAAGTCCTTCTCTTTGTGTCTTCCCTTTGTGCTTCCAACTTGCGCATCTTCTTTTACAAAATTTATATCCTAATACAAATTTTCTAATAAAAAAAATACACTTAATCTATCTATTACATCACCATTGAATGAATAAATAAATTACATCCAAATACAAGCACAAAAGAATAATATTTCAACCCATTATGAATGAAATCAACCAAAACAAACATTCATCCAAAACCAAACCAACACAAGGTCAAGGCTAGGCTATGCACCAATATGAAACAACATATACAACATTCAATAACCAAAATAAATCCCCATTTGACCCTAAATATTTAGCCAACATAAACCAAGAATTTAGGGTTTTTGTCCAAACAAAATACAATCAACCATTTGATATCTTTCTTTCAAGGTTTAATCATAAGCATGTAAGATATAACCTTGAAAGATTGGGGATTCATCATAACAACACAAAACAGCCCCTTTAAGGTTGTTAAAGTCCTATAAAACCAATTTTACAAGCACAAAAGAAGCTATTCATCCACATATCCGGCTCTAGATGCCAATGTTGGGTTTGTTGGACCATTATCAAAGCTGTTTAACCATTTAAACATGAAATGCAGCGGAATCAAACCTTAATATAATGTTTTGTAAACGACAATTAAGGCTTATTACATAACAACAACAAACCCAAGAACATAGGATCAAATAAATGTGAATGGACTAGCTATCAAGAAGAAATAACAACCAAACATTACCCATAATGCTACCTTTGTAGAGCTGCTGAAAAACGTGAAATAGATGAAGAGAATGAGGCTCTTGAACGACCAAAACACCAAGGAGAGGTGTCCTCAAACTTCCATACCCACAAGCATCAAGCAAAGACCATTTTGTTAGGATTTGAACACCAAAACCGAACCAAGAAGGCTGCTGAAAACCGATTTTCAGCTTGTTCTTCTTCAAGAATAGAGAGAAAATGGTCCTTGTGGTTCTTGCATGTGAGAGAGAGAAGGAGGTGGAGTGTGTTTAAGTAGTTAGTGTTCTATGTGAAACAAAGAGGCACACACCCTTATGAAAGGGGCGGCCGAAAATAGGTCAAAAGATGGGGTTTTCCCCCCCAAATCTATTCTCCATTTTTAAACTAGTTATTTAATTAGTTACATAATTTACCTTTTAATTATATAACTCATACACACTTTTATTATTTGATGTTATTTAACCAACTTAAACAACATTACAAATAATACCCATGAACAAAATATCCTTATAAGTTGTTCCATCTCATATGCAATTTATTTAGAAAACCCATTTTTCTAAATTGGTGTATTTATTTATTTGCATGATCACATCATCAATTAAGTATCAATTGGTGTTTGCTAAGCTTGTTATTGGGTATGACCCGACTTGGATCATAACGTACTAACCACATCAATGTTCTATGTGTCTTGGGCATAAAGAATCCAACAACTCTTTGGATTGTAAACACAATCCTTAGCAAGATGAGAAGTGTTTCCACAAATAACACAGTCTAATTTCTTCCTTCTAGGAGTTTTCCTTTGTGAACAAGGTTGAACTTGATCACTTTCCTTCTCCATCTTCACCTGATGTTGTGGTAGTTCTTGTGGGGATAGAACTACCTTTGGAGCTGGATGGTCCAAGTTGTACAGCAGTGATGCACAACTGATCAGCCTTCTTCTTGATGATGGGATGATTTGGACATGAACCTGAACTCTTGTTGATGGAGTTCAAGTTGGTGTCTTCAGCCTTTACCACTTCAAATCCTTTAGAGATGAAGACTTGTTTCTGTGCAGAATTGAAGGTGGCCTTGATCTCTTGAGCCTTTTTGGACTTTCTTTTGGCCTTCTTGATCAAGTTCTTTCTACTTGACTTGGTCATCCCAACAGCTTTGCTCTCCTTAGAGGGATGGTGACACTTCTTAGAATGTTCTTCTTCACTCTTCTTAGAGCCATTCTCCACCATCTCCTCTTCATCCTCTTCAGTCACAGGATCTACAAGGGGAAGCTCATCTTCACAAGTTCCACACCTAGGAGATCTTACACACAAGATTGTGTGTGGAGGATCTATCTCACTAGATCCTATTCCCTGCTTATTTTGCTAACAAACTATTGCATGCAAGGATGAGGATATTATGTTCTTGAAGGTCTCTTTTTCAAGAACACATTTTTCTGCCTTGGCTTTGCTGATCACAAGCTCAACCTAACATTTAGTTAATTTAGTGATGAGATCTTTGATCTGAGTCCTGTAGTTTGTATGCTCATGTTTAAGAGTTGAAATGGTTTTCTCTAAGTCCTCTATCTTTAGTTTATAATCATTTTCAGCTCTTTTAAAATCAGCTTTTAAGATATTTAAGGACTCAAGATCAGATCTCATTTCTATATTATAGGACCTGTATCTATTAACTTTAGCAATGCGTTCAGGAGTACAAAGATGTTCCAATAGCTTGGCTTCATCGTGGTCTACCATGAGTGCTTGGTTTGGAGATGCATCTTCCACCTGAAAGCTCCAGTCAATGCCTCCTTCTTCAACAGCAACTGCAGCTTGCTGCTTTGGCTTCTCATTCTGGGGGCTTTCTCAGTGTAGTTTGGTCTGGTTTGTGCTTGGCCACCATTTGTCCTTGGTGCCTTACACTCTCTTGCAAAGTGTCCCATCTGGTTACAGTTGTAACACTTTACTTTGCTTTTATCCAGCCCAAACTTTCCACTGGCTGCATTGCTTGGAAACTTTCTCCCTGTCCTCTTGTAGAACTTCTTGGCTCTGTGAGTGAGAAGAGCCATTTGCTGAACTATCTCCATATACTCCAGATCATCTGGATGGATACAGTCCAAATCTTCAAGAGTGAAGAGAAAGTTGCCTGAGGTTTCATCAGCAGAGACAAAAGCATGAGAAGAACTTGTCTCTTGGAAAGGACTTCCTTGAGTGTAGCTTTCCCTAAGATCTTTGGGAAGGTGATGAAAGGGCCCTTTTGTGAGTTTCAGGGAAGCATATAAGATGATGTTGTGGTTCAATGCTTTTCCTTTCAACCATATGCAGGGCTGAACTTAGTTGATTGCTGGAGTTACCAGATGAGTTTTACATGTTCATCTCCATCTGGTAGCCACTAAGAATACCATATGACTCTGTAAGAGTAAGAGTCTTAAGGTTCTCAGTCCTCTTGATAACAACACAGTAATGTGTCCATTGTTAGGAAGAGAGGACATAAACTTCCTTACAATGTCCCTGTTCTCAAGAGTTACTCCAACATCCATTAGAGTATCCATAATCTCAACATACCTGAAGTATTGTTGAGTCATGGTTTCACCTACCTTGAAGGTGAAGTTTTCAAACTGCTGCTTCAGGAGATCCTTCTTGTTCTCTTTTGCTTCAGTTGACCCCTCATACATCAGCTTCAGTGCTTCCCATAGTTGCTTGGCAGTTTTGCACTTCTTGAAGCCTCTGTAAATGGAGTTTGGAAGAGCAGTTTGAAGGGCTATCATGTCTTTCTGATCAATCTTTATTCTTTTCCTATCTGCTTCAGAGTAATCAGCCACAGTCTTAGGAATCATACCACCACCAGTAGCAGAAGTGGTGCTTGGTATGTAAGGTCCTTCAACAACAGAGTCCCACATCCTGGAGTCTTGAGACTTGATGAAGCCTTCCATTCTTTGACACCAAGTATCAAAGTCTTTAGGAATGATCAGTGGAGACTTTGTCATAGTTCCAGTTTCCATATCAGCTTTGGTAATAGCTGACATTTGAGTTGTTAAGTATTTTGTGTGTGTGAGGGATCTTATTATGGTGAGATCTTATATCAAGAGCCTGAAATGCTCTGATACCAAATGCAGGACCGGTGAAGGGTCTGCACTTACAACACAACAACACAAAGAGGAGAGTTGCTTAGAACACTTAACAAATCAAATAGGGAACTGGTTAACTTGTTAATGAAAGATGCTAAGAACACAAGTAAATATGAGACATGACAAGATGGCAAACAACACAAGTATTTGGTTTTCAAGAATGCTGTATATTGCTTCTCAAGTTCTATTACAAATGTTACAAAGCATACGATAGAAAGTTACAAGTACTTTAGATACTTTATACTACATCCTACAGCCAGCCATACTTTGAAGGCCAGCTGGATACAATTGACTAGACAACTACAAAATCAAATGTAGAGTCAAAAGGCAGATTTGTCTTTTGATTAGTGACTATGACATGCCATAGCTCACATCTTAATATATTACAAAAAGAATAAAAGTACATAAAGTAGAAAGCATAGACTCAAGACCTTAATGTACAGTTACCAAAAGCATGGACCTTTTCACCAACTCATGTAACTTGGTGACTTTATAGAGTAGCAGCAGAAAGATGGTCCAGCTTTATGGTAAAGTACATCAGATAAAGGCATATCTCTAAAAGTATTCGAAAGAAATATGTCTTCACTCTTTGGCTTCAGAAGACTTTGTCTTTGAAGCTTCGGAAGACCTCACTTTTGGCTTCAGAAGATGTTGGTCTTGGCTTTGGAAGATTTTACACTTAGAATATTTCTAGTGCATGGTGTAAAACTTCCGAAGCATTTCTACTTCTGTTCTTCAGTGCATGCATGTAGAGAGACTTTGGATTTTTTGGCTGCATCAGACTTATAGGAATCCTTACATACAGGTACATCATAATCATTTGGGACTCCTATGATATGTATTTGGATACTAAATCCTTATTTGTCTGAGAGTCAATAGCACTTTCAGGAAATCATACTAGAGCTATAAAATGCACACAATGATTTTCACTATCGAGAGTTACAGCCACAATGATTGTCAGTATGTTTGTCCACTTAAATCCATACACAGATTTTTGACTCACATTGGTGATTAGTTAGGTTATATTATTTCAACAAGCATTTATGGATCCCATACTTATATGGTAATCAACATTTTCAAGAGATCTTTGAGTGGTCTACGGGTATTTGACAAGAAGAAACTATTCTAAGAGCATTCAAAGAGATGCCAAGCCTCAGGTTAGTGCCATCGCACAACAGAGAGGGGCAAACAACAATGAATTTTAGAATATTTAGGTTACGTTTATCCTCAGGTTAGTGCCATCGCACAGCAGAGAGGCACACAACCTATCTTCTTGTAAGTGCACTTTTTTTTGCACATAACACAGCAACAACATTAGTCATTAGCTTGATTTCTCTTAACATTTTTTTCATGTGCTTTGCTTATTTTTATGGTCATCCGCACACATTTGTGGCGTTTATTTTGCTCGTCACCCCTTATTGGAAATGCGTTGATTGTGTTAACCAGAGATAAGATGAAAAGCCACAGAAAGTTGAACAAATTAGTTTTAATTTGATTCACCGATGAAGTTTACTCGTCTATTGTGTTGAATCTACCGACACATCATATAATGAACTAGAAACCTCTAGGCCTACTTTCTCTATGTTACCTCAGTAGCAGACTAGTTTACTATCATTTTTCCTTTATTGTGCTTAGACTTCTCAGACTTATAATTTGAATATAGCATTTTGATCATTTAAATCCTTTTCATGTCCCAAACGAGTTGATCCCCGTGTACTATCATTTTCCAAATTTTTTTAATCAATCTCACAAATTTGATTTCTTTGCTTTCAGCCTATCTGTCCGCCCTTGTTTTTTTAAGTAACTAAATACTGAAACTAATCTAAATACAGAAACTAAACTATTCTCCCCCTAAAATTCTAAAACCAAATTTTTTTTTGTGTTTTTGGATTTTTTTTAAAACAAGAAAATAAAATTAAAAAAATAAGAAAAATTTGGCGGACTACGAACTCGACTCTTCTTGAATCACAACACTTTTCTTTTTCACGCCATTGACCTCCAAAGGATATAAAAACCGAGGTTTGTCAAAGGCTTTTGTGTAGAGGTCAGCACATTGAAAATCTGTATTAATTTTAACAACATCGATTAATTGCTTTTCAAAACAGTCACGTATAAAGTGATATTTAATACCGATATGTTTAGTTTTTGGGTGTTGGACCGGATTTTTGGTGATAGCTATTGCAGCAGAATTATCCACAAAGATAGGGGTGTTAGAAAATTTCAAACCGTAGTCTCGCATTTGCTGTAAAATCCAAATGATTTGTGAACAACAACTTGCAGCAGCAACATATTCAGCTTCACATGTTGACAGAGCAACAGATGTCTGCTTCTTACAGTGCCAAGTGACTAAGCGTCTTCCAAAGAACTGACATCCCACTGATGTTGACTTGTAATTCATCTTGCAACCACCATAGTCCGAGTCACTATATACTGTAAGCTCAAAGTCATCATCATAAGGATACCACAACCCGAGTGTTGGAGTACCCTTCAGATAACGAAAGATCCTTTTTACCCCAGCTAGATGATTCACTTTTGGTTTAGCCTGATATCTGGAACAAAGACACGTGGCGTACATAATATTAGGATGAGAGGCTGTTAGGTACATCAGAGATCCGATCATTCCTCGGTACATAGTGGCATCTACCAGATCACCATTTTCATCGGGTGCTACATCGTGGTTCGTGGCAAGTGGAGTCCCAGTAACCGTTGCATTCTCCATGTCGAACCGACTAAGGATATCTCCTACATATTTGGACTGATGCAGGAAGATTCCATTTGGTGTCTAATCCACCTGTAACCCAAGAAAGAACTTCATCTCTCCCATGGCACTCATCTCAAACTCAGTTTTCATCACTTATTCGAATTCTTTACACAATGCTTCATTTTTGAAACCGAAGATTATGTCATCCACATATATTTGTACCAGTAGTAAATCATCATCGTTCTCTTTGATGAACAACGTGCAGTCAATAACCCCTCTGCAAAAGCCATGTTTCAGCAGATGAGTAGAGAGTTTCTCATACCAGACGCAAGGGGCTTGATGAAGCCCATAAAGAGCCTTGTCTAGTTTATAAACTCTATCTCGATGATAAGGATCCTCAAATCCTTTGGGTTGACTGACGTACACCATTTCACGGATTTTTACCATGAAGGAATGCATTTTTCACATCCAATTGATAAATTTTGATCTTCATATAGGATGCATAGGCTAAGAAGATACGAATTGCTTCCATCCTTGCCACAGGTGCAAACACTTCATTGTAGTCAATGCCTTCGACTTGTCTAAACCCTTGAACAACAAGTCGAGCCTTGTTTCTGATTTTAACCCCTTGGTCATCTTTCTTACACTTAAGAACCCATTTAGTGCCAATCACCTTTGCACCTTTTGGTATATCCACAAGATTCCATACTCCTAACTTCTTGAACTGAAAGAGTTCTTCTTGCATAGCACTAACCCATGCCTCATCGTTTAAAGCTTCACTTACATATTTTTGCTCAAATTGAGACACAAAACATCGATAAGCTCCATTGTGTAAATATCCTTTTTCCATGACTGTGGCATAATCAGCTGAGTATAGCTGATTTCGTGTCTGAACTCCCGATAGAATATCCCCGATGATGTTGTCCAAGGGATGATGCACATTAACTCGAGTTCCGGGAGTGGTGGGAACAACTACCTCATTATCCAGATTTTGAATCCCAGGTTCAGTTTCTGTGGCTGTTGGAGTATGGGGTTCAGAAGTTCCAGAGGCATCAGATCAGATGCTTGTGTACTTTCGGTAGTGGGAACCTGTTCCTCCTGGTCCAAATTTGCAGTCTCAACTACTTCATCATCAGAGGAAGAGTCACTTACTTCAAACTCTCCCCCTGAAGGGCTAGAAGTATCGTATAATGGAACCGATGATGTCGGGTCTAGTGGAGGAGTATTCAGAACATCGTACATCATTCGAGCAGGTAACTCATCATCAGGATGAGAAGGAGGTAGATTGAAGGACTTGAAGAATCCATCATAGTCAAAGAAGAAGGAAGGTCCTTTGCAAGCAGGCGGTGGTGTATCTTTAGACATCAACATTGCACCATATTTCTACCTTACCAGTTGAGTTGTTATAAACTCTCTTGTCTGGTATACTATATCCGAGAAAGATACCTTCTTCTGCCTTCTCACAAAACTTCCCAGTCTGAGTTTTCTTTAACAGCCTGCACGGTGCTCCAAATGGTTCTAGATACTCCAAGTTGGGTTTACGATGCTAGAGCAATTCATAACACGTTTTTCCATGACGTTTGACCACTAAGACTCGATTGAGGGTGTAGCATGCATTAGCCACTGCCTCGTTATCGAATTGAATTGGCAGCTTAGAGTCGGCTAACATTGTCCTTGCTGTCTCTATCAAGCTCCGACTCTTTCTTTCAGCAACCCCATTCGTCTGTGGAGTTTAAGCAGAAGTAAATTGATGAACAATTCCTTTCTCTCGACAGAATGCCTCCATCCACTGATTCTTGAACTCTGTTCCGTTGTCTGATCAAAATTTTCTTACTTTTAGCTTGTAGAGTGATTCCAATGTAGTGACTTTGCTTTCAGAAACATCACCCAAGAGAATCTTGAGTAATCATCAGTTAATACAAAGTAGTACCAATCACCAGCAATGCTCTTTGTACTGAATGGGCCAAACAGATCCATGTGTAGAAGGTCGAGAGGATTGTCGATAGAATTGACTCTTTTTGCTTTGTGAGACTTCTTGGTCTGTTTCCTTTTCTTACATGCTACGTAGAAATCTGGGAGTTGGAAATTCCTGACTGTAACTCCATTCACCAAATCATTCTAAACCAGATGATTCATCTTCCTGGGATTAATGTGTCCCATTCTCCTATGCTAGAAGACTGAATCCCTCTTTGTTGCCTTTGACAAGAAGCACTGGACAGTAGACTCAGTTGTGGAGGCTTTTGATAGATCCAAGACATACATATTGTTATATCTTGAAGCTGACATTAGAATTTTATCCTCCTCGACAACATACTCCTTCTTCAACATGTAGCACTTCTTGTTGTCAAACAAAACTTTGAGTCACTTATCACAGATTTAGGAGATAGAAAGTGTTAGGATCTGGTATTTGAACGAAACACCAACTGATTAACGTGTAAACCAAACCAAATAGTGCGGAATCCTATTTGATTGGCGATCAAATCAGTGAGAATGCATGTAGAAACAATAAGGTATTGAATCAAACGTTAAGAATCGATTAGGAATCGATCTACAGTGTTCTATGAACTTGGAGTATGAACTTGGAGGCTTTTGGACGGCTAGGGTACGTCTGGAGTGGAATTGGAATCAATGCTTACGTTTTTCCACGAATTAGGTGGTATTTATAGGTTAGGGTTGTGCATTCGGGCGACTGAACCATTAGTATGGTTCAGTCGTGCGATTGAGCCATGCGGTTGATCCATTCGCACGACTGAGTGTTCAGCCGTGCGACTGAGCCAATCTCATGTTACAATCATACGACTGATCTAGTCTCCTAGTTCAGTCATGCGACTGAGTCATTCGCCTGAAGTTGTTCATGCGTATGGTCCATTCGCATGGGCCATTCGCATGAGAACTTCATATTGCTAAGTTTGAATGTATTCATTAATATAACATTATGTGTATCAATTCAAACAATCACAAACCTATATAACCAATTCAATATCAACTCATTAATGAAATATTAAACATTATAAATCACAATCAAACATTCTCATTTCATTAATATCCCAACCATTACATAAGTGTAAGACAAACAAGACATATTACATTCATATCAGAATCTAGGTACATATGTATCAACAAACTCCCCCTTGGACCTAGATCTATCTAATGTCTTACCTTCTGCATCACCTCTTCATACTTCTTGTACTTTTCCTCTCTTGTGACTCCTGCGTGTATCTCAAACGCAAAGCAGAGTCTTATGACATTTTGGAATTGGAGGGCTTGTACAATATCTTGCGTGTCATAGAATAGTGGCCACTTGTATAATGTGTAAACATCATTAGCAGACAAGTTAGTGAGCCACATTGGGTCAAACACCCTGATGGTATCCATTTGTCCCTCTTTATTTAGAACTATGACCGCCTCCCCGGTTCTCCAATCATAGTACCACCACTTAAAGTGTGGAGTGAAGTCTTATGGCATTTCCCTGAGAGGGACTCTTAACATTGTTCTTGGGGGACTCCACTTCAGCACTATCTTGGGCTTAGCAGTTATGGGATCAACTTCAGAACGTCTGATATACCTCGTAGGTTGTTGAGGTTTGAAGTTGACCCACCTGGTGTGGTACTCTTTCTTCAGGGCAGCCTCAAACCAGCCTGACATTTTCCTCAGGTCAGCATATAGTAGCTTCAATTTAGCCAGCTGGTTGAGCTCAAAACCAGGTAGAGTCTTTAGATCATGTGGAAATCTAAAGTACTCTATGCCCTTCTTTCTCTTTATGGCATAAATATTAAGATCCTCAAAATGTGCCCACGCAATAATCCTGCCTGACACCTTATGATTTGGTGTAGACATTCTGTTTAGGAGCGACGCGTTGGGCTCAGCTTTCCTCGAAACATACAGCCCATTCTGCCTTTCTGATATCAACATCGTCATTTGAGGCTTGGGCTTTTCCTTCAGTCTTCTCAGACTCTTGCTCCATCTGATCTAATACCTCAAATGTATCACTGACTAGGGATTCACCCAGATTAGGAACCACATTTCCCTCGTTGTCAGCGTATTGAGGATAATGCTCTGCTGTGACGTCTTCTATTTCTATATCATCAATGTCATTCAGCTCTTCGTCACTGGTAGACTCACAAGTTGGAGCATCCTTAATGATCTCATCTGGATTCAGCTTGAACATCTCAGCCAGTTGCTCATTTGTAAGATCATGAATTATTTCCCCTTCTTCAGGGGTATAACTCACTGATCTCCTGACGATCCCTTGCAGATCAAGAATCATAGTCAATTGAGTCTTGACCTGCTGAAGGGGAGCAACATCAAATTCATCCCTTTGAAAGTTTGGATTTTTGTCCTGAATATCTGGATCATCACTAGGTGAGGCAGAAGAAGAAGCTCGTTGGTCTTGATTTCTCTTTGATCGTCTTTCTTGACCCTGAGCTGAGGCAGATGCAGCTGCATCTCCTCCTTCATCATCATCATCCTCATGCCTTTCCTCTGTCTTTTCTTCCTCATTCCCTTCATCATCATCACTCTCTTCATCTTCATTATCATCCTCATCCTCATCATCATCATCATCATCACCATCATCATCACTATCTCCTTCCTTTATCTTCAGAGGCTCATCTTTAGTTTCTTTGAGCTTGAGCATGATAGTCTTTTTGGCATCCTCCAACTCCTCAGTCTTCTTTGCTGAAATGACTCTATGCTCTTGGAGTTGGGCAATCTCTTGGCTCTGAGCAGACATTTGTTGTGCCTGCTGCTTAATCAGCTAAGCCTGCTGAGAGATCTGCTGGGACTGTGCAGCTGTGAGATCTCCCAGCTAACGAATCTGTGCAGTCTTCTCGTCATCGGCTGCTAACAGATGCATCACCATACGGTTTAGCGCTGATAGTTGTTTCCTCTACCCCAATGGGAGGTAGAGGTGATCCATATAGATGGGTGGGATGTGATGATGGCTCGGCTTGGTGGCTAGTGGTAGTGGTGGTGGCAGTGGTGAAGATTGGGTTAGGTCTAGATGATAGTGGTGGTGATGTAGGTGTGAATGATATGGTGGTGGACGGGATATATGTAGTGGTGGGTGGTGTGGTGACAGTAGTAGGGGGTGTGGTAGTGGTAGTGGTAGCTATGGTGGTGGCTGTGGTAACAGATGGTGTGGCTGTAGAGGTGGTAGTGGTGGTGGCAGTGGTGGTGATCAAAGTAAACCTTCTTCTCTTGCTCTTCATGCCACGAGGCTGAGCCATCCTCTTCTTTCTAGTTCCCTTTGAGGAGGATACTCCCCCTTGGCTGCTGGGTGGGTCCGGAGTATATGATGGATCTGTATCAGCAACTGCAGTGTCTCCGGACTCCCCTTGGCATCCACCAACCGCCCTAATACCTCTCTCAGTGGCAACCACCTTGCTGCCCACTGTACGTACCAGAGGTTCTTCGTCCGACTCCTCCTCCTCTTCCATTTGGAAGTCAGGGTGAATAGGAGCTGTTTCGGGTCCACCCTGAACATCTCCTCCCTGATCACCATCAAGATCATCGTCATCGGAGTCATCGGAGGGTAGAGCAATCTGCTCAACATCTGAATCACTGTCATCGTGGCGCCACTTCCTCCGAGCTGGCACCACATAGTCCTCATGGGCCAGATGCCCAAACACTCGCCTGACAAGGGGTTTCACCTACTTCCCCCTGTACACCTTCATCCGGCCTAAGGTGGTATCATCCATCACCTCAAGCACCACGGTATCTTCCTTCTCCTTCGGCAAGGAAGGGAGCTTCTGGTCAATAATCATCTGCATGAATCGGGGGTACTTGCAGAAGCCCTCCTTCCCTTTCCCCTCAATGTTCTCAACCAGGTAGGTGAAGATCATCCTGGAGAAGCTGAACGGATGGTTCAGCACCAACGCTACATAGGCGTTCTGGATCTGATCCGACAGCTCATCAAATCCTCCCTTCCTGTACGCTATGCACTTCAGTAGTACGTAAGCAAGGTACTTGAGCTGGGGATACAGGTTGCTCTTGTTGAGCACCCCTGCGTTGATGTCCCCAGAGTACTTAGCTCGTAGAAAACATCCTCTGACAGTAAGGGGGTGTAGTCTAGTTGGACAGTCAGCATCGTCCCCCAACTGCAGCACAATCCTGAGATCCTCCTCTATGATCTCATTAGGCTCTCCAAAGATAATACTCCTGATACAATGAGGCTCAGAAGATCTATCAACTACTGCACCTTCCCAGAAGGCCTGCTGTATAGAGCGATATGGTGTACATGGTGCAGATATAACATGAGCAATCCTCGATCTCCTCAGAAAGGTGATAATGCCAGAAAAGTCTGGAGCATTTCTGGATGTAAGATCCAGATGAGCACAAATGTTGTGCGTAGTACTCATGGTCCATCGACTCGCCATCTGTCACACAATGAAAATAAACATTAGTATCTGTTGGCTAATGATGTCTTGAATCACTTGGACTTGAAAACATTCTTTTATGTCATGCGAATGAGGTTTTGCGACTGAGATCAAGTCGTGCGAATGAGCAGTGCGACTGAGATCCAGTCGTGCGAATTGTAGGATTCTGTGTGCCCAAGACACTTAGAATATTGATGTGGTTAGTACGTCATGATCCAAGTCGGGTTATACCCAATAACAAGCTTAGCAAACACCAAATAATATTTAATTGATGATGTGATCATGCAATAAAATATTAACACCAATTTAGAAAATGGGTTATCTAAACAAGTTGCATATGACATGGAACAATTTATTAGGATATTTTGTTCAATTATATTATTTGTAATGTTATTTATATTAGTTAGATGACATTACAAATTAAAATGGCTACATATGTTATACAATTAATTGGTTAGTTGTATACATTTACTAAGAGATACCAAGTTATAAGACCATGTAACATTGTAATGTGTCAAAATATAAAAGGGGGGAAAACCCATTTCAAAAACCCTTTTGGCCGCCCCCTTCTTGTGTTCCTATTGGACCACTTTGTTGATTAGATACAAACAATTAAGGGGTCTTATGACTTGCCTCTTGGACCAGCCATTTTTAAGGATACACATGCAAAAGAACTCTCTCTCTCTCCCCTCTCTAGTTTCGAAAACAAGGCAGGAAGAAGGAGTTTCAGCAGCTTGTTTTTGGTGTTTAATCCTAGCATACAAGGTGTTTTGTAATAGTGCTTGGGGTATACGAAGCTTGAGGATCTCTACATTGAGTTCTTGGTCGATTCAAGCATCCAAAACACTCCTCTAAGTCGACTTTTTCTGCTGGAGAAAGGTAACATTTCATAGCCTCATATGGCTGTGATTTTATGTACATTAGTGTTTGTTCATAGCTTGTCCATTCATATATTTAAGATCCTTATGTTTGGGTTTGTTTTCACCTAAAATGGTCACCTAAGAATATGGAATTTCAGCTTTAAAAATCGTTTTTAAAAGCATTATATCCGCTGCGTTTTTCAGAATGTTTAAAGGTTAAACATGGATTTTATGTTCTATCAAACCCTTCAATGGCATCAAGAGCCGGTTATATGGATGGCTTGCTTGATTCATCTTTTGAAATTGGTTTTAAAAGATGATATTAGATATGTTATAGGCTGTTTTTGGGCTGGTACATTATGTCTTGTTGAAATCCCCAACTTTCAAGGTTACATTACACATGCTTGTGATTAAACCTTGAAAGATATGTATGTTGAAATGTTGGTTGTTTGGACAATGATTAAAACCCAAAATTTCAGTTTATGTTGGCTGAAATTTGGGGTTTTAAATGGGGTTTTCATTATTTGAATAGATGAAATGATCATTGATTGTTAAAGTGCATAACCTAGCTTGTGGCCTTGTGTTGTTTGGATGATTCAAGTGGTTGTTTTATTCATTCAATTTGGTTGTAATATTTGTGTTTATTCTTTTGGGTTGTAATTATTCATTCATTTGGTTATGTAATAATAGATTAGGTTCATTTCCTTTACTAGAAAAATGTATTAGGATACAATTTTGTAAAAGGAAGATGTACAAGATCAAGACCCAAAGATGGACACAAAGACACAAGAAACATGGAGCATTTGGATGCGGTTTCTAGTGGGAGGTTCTTGGAACTTTTATGATATGTTTGACCCTTAGGAATGTCCTATGGACCACACTTGTGATGGCAAACAAGTGTGGACCACTTTAGATGCTATGGTTATGCACATATACTCATATGGTTGTTTATGTTTATGCTTGGTTGATTGTTTGTTGTTTGATTGTTTGGTTGATATTTGGATATTCATAACAAACTCATTAACAAACTTAACAAGCTGAAAATTGATGGTTCTTAAAAGTTTATATAAAGTTATTAAAATGATTTAATGATTTTAAAGATTAAAATAGGTTTTAATCAAAGAACCATAGGGTACCTTGTATTTGAAAGAATGCAAATACAAGTACATAGAGTTTTCTAAACTTGTATTTTGAAACCTCTAAACCTTTTTTTTCAAACAAGATCAACACCGTCCTTTTACACAACACTTGAGTCACTTGGGAACTCTTAGTGGGATAAAGGTCACCTAACCATTTTGAGGTACTTGTGACTTAAGGTGAGAATGCCTTATTTGTGGGATAAAGGTCACCTAACCACTTGCTTTGGCAAACTCACACGTGGGTGTAAGTAGGGTGTCTTGATTTGCAAATCATGTCAAATGGATCACCTACGATGTGATTTCCAAATGGTGTTGATGGGATTAACATGCCGACTTTACATATGATGTTTCAAAGTCGATCCCATATTTCTAGAAGTTGCAAATGGTTGCAATCGTCAAACGTTGACCACCTTATTAATTTAAAACGTGGGATAAAGGTCACCTAACCACAATTTAAATGTAATGTTGGGTTCTAGATTTTAATATGAAAGACCTTAAAAGGCATTTATTATTAAAATTACAATATCGAAAATACTAAAATAAAACTTTGTTAATTTTTGTAGATGGCCTCAAATAATGATAATTCCGATAACTCATCCGCGTCCAACCAATCTCTACGAGCGATCCTCCAAAAGGAACGTCTAAATCATAACAACTTCTTCGATTGGTATCGAAACTTGAGAATTGTTCTCAAGCAAGAGAGAAGATCGTATGTTTTAGACGACCCTATCCCCGATCAACCTAGCGAGGATGATCAGGAGGCCTTCAACGATTGGTTGAAGTACACTGAGGACTCCGTCCAAGTGTCTTGTCTCATGCTAGCGAGCATGACTCCGGATCTCCAAAAGGAGTATGAACATCACGGAGCTTATGACATGATAACCCAGCTGAAGGAAACGTTCCAACAGCAAGCGAGGGTTGAGCGCTTCGAAACGGTTCGAGCACTCCATGCATGTCGTATGGACGACAACCAATCTGTTTCATCTTATGTTCTTAAGATGAAAAGTCATATTGACCGCCTCAAGAGGCTTAACTGTCCCGTCTCGAAGGAATTGGCCACGGATTTGATCCTTAATGGCCTTACCAAGAAGTTCGAGACATTCGTGTTGAACTACAACATGAATGCTTGGGACAAAAGCATTGGTGAGCTTCACTCAATGCTGAAAACGGCCGAGGCGGCCATGGGTAAAAGGGTTTTACCCGTTCTCACCATCAATGAAGGTGGGAACAAGAAAAGGCCTTATCCCGCACCCAAGGCAAAGGTTGCCAAGGGTAAGGGACCCGTTTGGGGAAAAGGAAAAGGGGTGGTAAGGGTACCACCCAAACCACAAGAGAAAAAGCAAAAGGTTGCTACTAACGACCCATGCTTCAAGTGTGGGGAGATTGGACATTGGGCAAGGAATTGTCCCGTCCATCTCCAAGAGTTGAAAGCAAAGAGGGATGCCGGGCAGACCTCAGGTACAATATACATGATCCATATTGATTTAAACATGATATCCTCTAACACATGGGTATTAGATACCGGATGTGGAACTCACATTTGCAATTTGTTGCAGGGGTTCAAAAGAAGTAGTGACTTCAAGAAAGGGGATGTAAGCCTCTACATGGGCAATGGGGCTAAAGTTCAAGTTGAAGCCCGTGGTGACTACATCTTGAAACTTCCAAATGGTTTGGAAGTGATTTTGAACAATGTTTTGTATGCTCCTAGTTTGACTAGGAATATTATCTCTGTAGCCCTGTTTAAACAATTTGGATATGGATTATCCTTTATTGAAAATGATATTCATGTTTCTTTAAATGGTATGTTCTATTTTAAAGCTATTCCCATTAATGGTATTTATGAATTGGTTTATGAAAATACTTTAAATAGCTCATTGTACCAAACTAACACCAAGAAACTCAAGTTGGACTTGAGTGATACCTATCTTTGGCATTGTCGTCTTGGCCATATAAACAAGAAACGTTTACAAACACTTCAAAAGAATGGTCTTTTAAAAACAAATGAATGTGATTCATTTGATGTTTGTGAATCTTGTTTACAAGGAAAGATGACTAAGGCACCCTTTAGTGGAACTAATGAAAGGGCAAAAGATTTATTAGGAATCATACATTCGGATGTATGTGGTCCTTTTAAGCCAATGACTAGGAATGGTGAAAGATACTTCATTACCTTTACCGACGATTATAGTCGCTATGGGTATGTGTACTTATTAAGGCACAAAGATGAAGCTTTTGAAATGTTCAAAATCTTCAAGAATGAAGTTGAAAATCAACTCAACAAGTCAATTAAAGTTCTCCGTACCGATAGAGGAGGTGAATACCTAAGTGATGTTTTTCAAGATCATCTTAGGAGTTGTGGGATTGTCTCACAACTCACTCCACCTGGAACACCACAACATAATGGTGTGTCTGAGAGGAGGAATCGAACCTTATTGGATATGGTCCGATCTATGATGGCTAGAAGCACATTACCTCTATCATTTTGGGGTTTCGCTTTGCTCTCCACGGCCCGTATTTTAAATATGGCCCCAACCAAAAAGGTGGAAAGGACACCTTTTGAGATATGGCATGGAAGGGTTCCATCCCTATCATACTTAAGGGTCTGGGGTTGTGAGGCTTATGTTAAGACTCCCACCCCAAACAAATTGGAAGTCCGATCCACCAAGTGTATCTTTATTGGATATCCTAGAGATTCTATGGGATATTATTTCTATGATCCACTGGAACAAAAGGTGTTTGTTGCCAGAAAGGGTGAGTTCTTAGAAGCAAAGTTCCTTATGGAAGGAACTAGCAGTAGAACAGTGGATCTTGAGGAGGATCAAGAACCACAACCCGATGCACGTTTGGTTGAAACTAGCACTCAACATGGGGATGTTGAGGATGATCAAATGGTTGATCAATACACGCAAAACGTTCGCAGAAGTGGTAGAACTAGTAATCCACCTGAAAGATACGGATTTTTCATGGATGGATGCTATGTGGTAGATTCAGATGAACCAACCACATACCATGATGCAGTGTCCAATTTGGATTGTGACAAATGGCTTGAGGCCATGAACGTTGAGATGCAATCCATGTATGACAATCAAGTTTGGGAACTTGTTGTACCACCTCTTAATTCCAAGGTAGTTGGAAGTAAGTGGGTTTTCAAGAAGAAAACTGATATGCATGGAAACTTGGATACTTATAAAGCTAGACTTGTAGCAAAGGGTTTCACTCAAACTCAAGGGGTTGATTATGATGAAACCTTCTCACCTGTTGCGATGCTAAAGTCTATAAGGATATTGTTTGCCATAGCTGCTCATTATGATTATAAGATTTGGCAAATGGATGTCAAAACCGCTTTCTTAAATGGATATCTTGAGGAAGATGTCTATATGGTTCAGCCTGAAGGTTTTGTCGATCCAAAACATCCTAATAAAGTGTGCAAGTTAAAGAAATCAATCTATGGATTGAAACAAGCATCGAGAAGCTGGAATCACCGTTTTGATGAGGAAGTAAAGAAATTTGGCTTCATCAAAAACGCTGATGAGGCTTGTGTGTATAAGAAGGCTAGTGGGAGCACAGTAACTTTCCTAGTATTGTATGTTGATGACATACTACTATTTGGAAATGACATTCCAACCTTGGAAGGTGTAAAAACCTGGCTTGGAAGTTGTTTTTCCATCAAGGATCTTGGTGAAGCCGCCTATATTCTAGGAATAAAGATCTATAGGGATAGATCAAGGCGGTTGATTGGTTTGAATCAAAGTGCATACATTGATAAGATCTTGAAAAGGTTCAAGATGGAGAACTCTAAGAAAGGTACCGTACCTATTCAAAGAGGAACGATATTGAGTACGACTCAATGTCCAAGCTCAAAGGATGAGCAAGATAAAATGAAGGCAATCCCATATGCATCTGCTATTGGATCCATCATGTATGCAATGATATGCACTCGACCGGACGTGTCATGCGCTTTAAGCATGACAAGCCGTTACCAGCAAAATCCTGGAAACAGTCATTGGATGGCTGTTAAGAACATACTTAAGTACCTAAGGAGGACAAGAGATATGTTCCTGATCTATGGATCTGGTAACGAGGAGCTCGTTGTAAAAGGTTACACGGATGCGAGTTTCCAAACCGATCGTGACGATTCACGGTCACAATCGGGATACATTTTCATTCTGAATGGAGGAGCTGTCTCTTGGAAGAGCTCCAAGCAGGATGTGGTGGCTCTATCAACTACAGAATCAGTATACGTCGCCGCCTCATTGGCAGCCCAAGAAGCTGCATGGTTGAAGAAATTCATTGCCGATCTAGGGGTTGTCCCTTCCATTCAGGACCCCCTAGAGATCTTTTGTGATAACGAGGGTGCGATTGCACAAATCAAGGAACCCCGTGCTCATCAAAAGACTAGGCACATTGAGCGGAGATTCAACTACATACGAGATGAAGTTGAAAGGGAAAGATATGTATTCGCAAAGTTCACACGGATCAAAACGTTGCGGATCCCCTCACGAAGCTCCTTGAAAAGGCAAAGCATGAAGGTCATACTTGTGCCATGGGACTTCGATATTCTAGTGAGTGGATTTGATCTGTAAATTTTGTATTTGGATATATGGAACTTTCTATTATTTGAATAAAATTATTTGGTTATAATGTTTCAAATAATATTCCAATTTAGCATGTTTAATCCATGAGTAAAATGTTTACTCTAAATGTCCGTAGTCGTTCACACTTGTGGGAACAAGTTTGAAGGTAAGACTATTATGAACTTGGATTGGTTGATACTCAAAAGGATGAATATAGAGCAATGGGTTGCTACCAAGGTTCATAGATATTTGTGGGATACAAATATTGGACTAACCCGCATCTCAAATTTTACTACATGGAATCTTATTGATTGATCATAAGTAAGTTTGAGTAAAGGCGAATATCATTTGGTATCCTCAGACCTGAGACACATATTAGGTTTTGATATTCACCAAGTATTACACCTTGAGCCTATTCTTCACTGTCCTGAAATAGTGGACAGTACATAAGGATATGTTCAGGTATAACACGAGGTGTTTGTGAGAAACGTATGTAGTCAAGATGGAATTTGTTCCTCTTATTCGTTGAGAGTTAGATGTCTAAGGCCTGATTAAGTTAAATCAACAAGGAATGATCATTCTGTGTCCTTGGATTTAACATGATATCTGTAACAAAAGGATAAATGATTAATTCACCTAAATCATTTCAAGTAGGGCACTTGAAAGGGATGATGTTATTGAATGGCTATAAGTCATGCGTATTAAGGGTAGTAAACCGTTGTTAGGCGGTATTTATTGCTTGCATCAATCTTCTATGAATCTTGGGCAAGTGGGAGATTGTAGGATTCTGTGTGCCCAAGACACTTAGAATATTGATGTGGTTAGTACGTCATGATCCAAGTCGGGTTATACCCAATAACAAGCTTAGCAAACACCAAATAATATTTAATTGATGATGTGATCATGCAATAAAATATTAACACCAATTTAGAAAATGGGTTTTCTAAACAAGTTGCATATGACATGGAACAATTTATTAGGATATTTTGTTCAATTATATTATTTGTAATGTTATTTATATTAGTTAGATGACATTACAAATTAAAATGGCTACATATGTTATACAATTAATTGGTTAGTTGTATACATTTACTAAGAGATACCAAGTTATAAGACCATGTAACATTGTAATGTGTCTAAATATAAAAGGGGGGAAAACCCATTTCAAAAACCCTTTTGGCCGCCCCCTTCTTGTGTTCCTATTGGACCACTTTGTTGATTAGATACAAGCAATTAAGGGGTCTTATGACTTGCCTCTTGGACCAGCCATTTTTAAGGATACACATGCAAAAGAACTCTCTCTCTCTCCCCTCTCTAGTTTCGAAAACAAGGCAGGAAGAAGGAGTTTCAGCAGCTTGTTTTTGGTGTTTAATCCTAGCATACAAGGTGTTTTGTAATAGTGCTTGGGGTATACGAAGCTTGAGGATCTCTACATTGAGTTCTTGGTCGATTCAAGCATCCAAAACACTCCTCTAAGTCGACTTTTTCTGCTGGAGAAAGGTAACATTTCACAGCCTCATATGGCTGTGATTTTATGTACATTAGTGTTTGTTCATAGCTTGTCCATTCATATATTTAAGATCCTTATGTTTGGGTTTGTTTTCACCTAAAATGGTCACCTAAGAATATGGAATTTCAGCTTTAAAAATCGTTTTTAAAAGCATTATATCCGCTGCGTTTTTCAGAATGTTTAAAGGTTAAACATGGATTTTATGTTCTATCAAACCCTTCACGAATGACCCCATACGTACGACTGAGTGTGCGATTGAACTCATACGTATGTAAACTCATGCGTTTACACCAGTCGTGCGACTGAACTCATACGCATGGTTCAATCGTGCGGTTTAGCTATTCGCACACCTCAGTCGTGCGACTGAAATTCATTAACCTGTCCATTCGCATGTTTTCTGATTGTTCAATTCAAATTCAATTTTCACCAATTTTGAAGTTCAGACTTCGTGTTCAGGTTCATTAGACTCGCAATCCATTAGTTTAACACCTAACAACTTTAATTTCATTTGTTTACGTCGTTTAGTTAGGTTATTTGGACACACAAGTTACGGTTTTTCGAGTGAGTCCGATTGTCCAGATTAGGTCACAAATTGAATGATATAACAATGGTTCTGCACCGCAAATTACCTGTAGAGTCAGTGCAAATAGTCAGTACACGAAAAACAAGGGTTTATGGTGATCAAACGAAAATTGGGCAGAGTAACACTAGTCGTGCGAATTAGGGCAAATATATGGGTGATGAGTCTCTGCGACCGACTCCCCCTCTATTTATACTAAACCTGAATTCAATCGTACGACTGGGCTCATACGCACATTTCATCAGGCGAATGGGCCTCAGTCGTGCGATTGGTTCAGTCGCCCCCATCCAGTCGTCCAACTGGAGTTCAGTCGTGTGACTTACTCATTAGCTCGCTCTTAATCATCCGACTGGGTCATTCGTATAGGCCATTCGGTTGAATGGTCCATACTCATGTCTAGTCGTGCGAATGGCTCCCATTCGCATGATAAGTCCATACTTATGGTCCATTTGTGCGAATGGGTCATACTTATGAAATTTTATGCATTTCTTACCATTTGATATTTAAACCCTTTTTAAACTGTAGAATCAACATTATACTCATTTGATCATCTCAGACATGATCATTTTAACTTGAAAAACTTTTGATCACCTCAGACGTGATCCTTTTAAACACTTTGTCACCTCAGACGTGACCCATTTATTTTTTTTAAAACACATGTGGTCATCTCAGACATGACCCTTTTAGGTGATTTAATCCCTTACTGAATTCCATGATGTAGTCCGACAACAAACAAACTGAAATGACTAAATAAATAGAAAATTAAACTAAAGTACAAAAAATTAAACTTGTTTTTGACTTTTTGTGAGAGGTAAATCCTAAGATAGTAATCTACTGGATTCGGTTCCGGAGTAGGCAGCTTCTATTTAGTTTGACCATACCTAGACCAATTCAATTTTGGAATCATACAGGCAAGTTAAATCATTTGGGACTGTTATCAAAACCTTTTGATGCTCACTTCTTGGTTTTCATCCAGAGTCGTTAGCAAATTTAGAAAATCATACTGGTACTATTAGATTCCCACATTGATTTGGACTTTCAAGAATTGTAGCCACAATGATTGTCAGTATATTTATCCTCTTAAATCCATACATAGACTTTTGACAAAGATTGGTGATAGTTTAAGATTTAATTATTTCAACCAATATTTGTGGATCCCACACTTATATGGTAATCAACATTCCTCAGGAGATTTTGAGCGGTCTACGGGTATTTTGACAAGAAGAGACTATTCTTAGAGCTTTCAAAGAGAAGCCAATCCTCAGGTCAGTGCCATCGCACAGCAGAGAGGCGACAAACAACAATGAATTCTAGAATATCTAGGTTATGCTTATCCTCAAGTCAGTGCCATCGCACAGCAGAGAGGCACACAACCTATCTTCTTGTCTGAGCATCTTTAATTTTCTTTTGCACATAATGCACTAACAACACAAGTTATTAGCTTGATAGCATTTGCTTTTCATTTTTTTTCGTGCTTTGCTCTATTTATGGTCATTCGCACACATTTGTGGCGTTTACATGCTCGTTACCCCTTATTGGAATATTGTTGATTGTGTTAACCAGTGATAAGATGGGAGCCCACCGTCAGTTGAACAACTTAGTTTGATCTCGAGATCACCAATCAGGTCTGATCATCTATTGTGTTGAATCTACCGACATATCATCTGTGGTCTAGCAACCTCTAGATCTACTTTCGTTGTGTTACCTTAGTAGTTACCAGTTTTTCTATCATATTTTTTTATATTGCTCAGACTACACAGACTTATACTTTAAATTTTGCATCTTGTCTAAATTAAATTTTTAAAGTCTCTCTTGATTTGTTCCTGTGTACTATCATTTTCCAAAGTATTTGAATCGGTATCACAGATACGATCTACCTTCTATCAGCTAGCCTCTCCTTCTCCCTCGTTTTTTTTATAATGTTACCGGCTGACCTATTCTCCCCCTAAAATTCTAAAATCATAACCAATTTACGTGTTTTAGGATTTTAATAGACAGCTAAATAAAATGAATTTAATTTAAACAGAAAATAGAATAAATGAAGAAAATAAAAGGAAAAATTAAAAAATAGACTAAACTGCATCGGACTACACATGGTCATCATCTGGGATGACATCACTTTTCTTTTTAACGTCGTTGACCTCTAACAGATATAGAAAACGTGGTTTGTCAAAAGCTTTTGTATAGAGGTCAGCGCGTTGAAAATCAGTATTTATTTTTACCATATCGATTAAATTGTTTTCAAAACAGTCCCGTATAAAATGATATTTTATACCGATGTGTTTGGTCTTAGGATGTTGTACTGGATTTTTAGTTACTGCAATTGTAGCAGAGTTATCAACAAAAATAGGAGTAGAATAGAAATTTAAACCGTAGTCCCGCATTTGCTGTTGAATCCAAATGATTTGTGAACAGCAACTTGCAGCAACAACGTATTCGGCTTCACAGGTTGACAATGCAACCGAGGTCTGCTTCTTACACTGCCAGGTCACTAATCTCCTCCCAAAGAATTGACACCCTGCTGATGTAGACTTGTAATTCATCTTGCAGCCCCCGTAATCCGAGTCACTATATGCCGTGAGCTCAAAGTCATCATCATGAGGATACCACAACCCAAGTGTGGGTGTGCCCTTCAGATAACGAAATATCCTTTTGACCCCGATCAGATGGTTAACCTTTGGCTTAGCCTGATATCTAGAACATAGACATGTAGCATACATGATGTCAGGTCTTGAGGTAGTGAGGTACATGAGGGATCCAATCATTCCTCAGTACATTGTTGCATCTACCAGATCTCCATTTTCATCGGGTGCTATATCATGGTTTGTAGCAAGTGGAGTCCCAGCTGCAGAAGCATTCTCCATATCAAACCGACTGAGAATGTCTCCCACATACTTGGTCTGATGTAGAAAAATCCCTTTGGGTGTCTGATCCACCTGTAACCCGAGAAAGAATTTCATCTCCCCCATGGCACTCATCTCAAACTCCGCCTTCGTTACTGCTTCAAACTCTTTGCATAATTCTTCGTTCTTTGAACCGAAGATTATGTCATCGACATAGATCTGTACTAGCAGTAAGTCTCCATCTTTTTCTTTGATAAACAGTGTGCAGTCAATGACTCCCCTGCAAAAGCCGTGTTTCAAAAGATGAGTCGAGAGTTTCTCATACCAGGCCCTTGGAGCTTGATGAAACCCGTATAAGGCCTTGTCGAGTTTGTAAACTCTGTCCAGATGATAAGGATCTTCAAATCCCTCGGGTTGACTGACATAAACTGTCTCTCGGATTTCACCATGAAGGAATGCACTCTTCACATCTAATTGATAGACTTTGATCTTCATATACGATGCATAGGCAAGGAAGATGCAGATGGCTTCCATCCTTGCCACGGGTGCAAACACTTCATTGTAATCAATCCCCTCGACTTGTCGAAATCCCTGAACTACCAGTCGAGCCTTGTTCCTGATAATGACGCCTTGGTCATCCTTCTTGCATTTCAAGACCTATATAGTGCCAATGACCTTAGCGCCTTTAGTTCTATCTACCAGAGTCCATACACCTAACTTCTTGAACTGAAGAAGTTCTTCTTGCATGGCACTCACCCATGCCTCATCATTCAGTGCTTCACTGACGTATTTTGGCTCAAACTGCGAAACAAAACACCGATAAGCACCATCATGAATGTATCCTTTTTCCATTACCGAGGCATAATCAGCTGAGTACAGCTGATTTCTGGTCTGCACTCCTGATCTGACATCCCCAATGACATTGTCTAGGGGATGATAGACATTTAGACGTGATCCTGGAGTGGTAGGAACAACTACCTCAGAGCCAAGATTATGAACATTTGGTTCTGCATCTGAGGTAGATGGAGTTTGAGGTTCCAAAGTAGAAGAAGCATCACTGTTAGATGCTTGTGGACTTGCAGGAATTGGAACCTGTCCCTCCTGATTATTCTGGTCATCTTCTTCAGCTTCATCTTCTGAGGAGGAGTCACTGTTGTAGGGGTTTGTATGACCATTTACATCTTGTTTAACCATTTAAACATATAAAACACAGCGGAATATACAACTTTAAACATGTTAAAGTTTCTAAAAAATTACCATTATCATGTGTAAACAAACAAACCCATAACAAGAGGATCTTTTGTGAAAAGCAAGCATACAATATGAACAAGAACACTCAAAATCATGACATTATCATACCATGAAACTACCTTTCAGGATGCTGTCAAAACCAACTTGAAGAAGGCAGAAATGAGTCTGAAAAATGGCCAAGACTTCAAGGGTAGAAGTCCTCAAGCATTCATACCCACAAGCCTCCAAGAAAACACCATCTTTGCTAGGATTTGAACACCAAAATCGGGTCAAAGAAGCTGCCGAACTCTTGTTCCAGCCGTGAACAACCAACAAGGGTGCTGGACCCTTTTCAGCTTTGAACTCTTTCTTCCATAAGAAGAGTTGATGTTCTTGTGACCATTTTGCATGTTTGAGAGAGAGAGATCTGAAAATGAGAGTGTGTGTGTACTAGGAGATGCAAGAACTCAAGAGAACCAAGAGAAAACAAAAGGAGAGTGCTACCCAAAGGGGGCGGCCGAATCCTTGTTTTTATTAGGGTTTTCCCCCCAAAAACTTTAATCCATTTTAAACAAATGTTTTTAATAAGTTATGTAATTACCCCCTTTAATTATATAACTTATACACACACTCCTTTTATTTGATGTTATTTAACCAAATTAAACAACATTACAAATAATATCCATGAACAAAATATCCATATAAGTTGTTCAATCTCATATGCAACTTATTGAGAACCCATTTTCTAAATTGGTGTATTTATTAATTGCATGATCATATCATCAATTAAATATTAATTGGTGTTTGCTAAGCTTGTTATTGGGTATGACCCGACTTGGATCATAACGTACTAACCACATCAATGTTCTATGTGTCTTGGGCATAAAGAATCCAACAATCTCCCACTTGCACAAGATACATAGAAGATTGATGCAAGCAGTAAATACCGCCTAACAACGGTTTACTACCCTTAATACGCATGACTTTAAAGCCATTCAATAACATCATCCCCTTCAAGTTCCAAACTTGAAATGATTTAGGTGAATCGATCATCTATCCTTTTGTTACAGATGTCTTGTTAAATCCAAAGACACAGAATGATCATTCCTTGTTGATTTAACTTAATCAGGCCTTAGACATCTTGCTCTCAACGAATAAGAGGAACAAATCTCATCTTGACTGCATACGTTTCTCACAATCACCTTGTGTCACACCTGAACATAGCCTTATGTATTGTCCATTATTTCTCTAATAGTGAAGAACTAACTCATGGTATAACATTTGGTGAATATCAAAACCCAATATGCATCTCAGGTCTGAGGATACTAAATGATATTCGCCTTTACTTAAAATTACTTATGATCAATCAAAGAGATTCTATGTAGTAGTATTTGAGACGCGGGTCAGTCCAATATTTGCATCCCACAAATATCTATGAACCTTGGTAGCAACCAATTGCTCTATATTCATACCTTATGAATATCTACCAATCCATGTTCATAATAGTCTTACATTCATATTTGTTCCCACAAATATGACCGACTATGGACATTTAGAATAATAAACATATTCATGGATGTAAACATGCTAAAAGGGAACATAACTCAAATATATAAAAGAGTTAAATATTACAATTGTTCCATATTTTATCTGCTAAACAGATCAATTCTAATCACCAGAAAATCAAAGTCCTAAGGCACAAGTATGACCCTCATACTTTGCCCTCAACAAGGAGCTTCGTGAGTGGATCAGCAATGTTTTGATCTTTATGAACTTTACGAATACATATCTTTACCCTTTTCAACTCCATCCCTTATGATGTTGAATCTCCGCTCAAGGTGCTTAGTCTTTTGATGAGTACGCGGTTCCTTGATTTGAGCAATCCCACCCACGTAATTACCAAAGATTTCTAGGGGGTCTTGAATGGTAGAGACCACCCCTAGATAAGCAATGGACAAATTTATCCATGCAGCTTCCCAAGCTGCCAATGAAGCGGCTATGTATTCGGATTTTTGTAATGAACAATGCTACCGTGTCTTGCTTTGAACCTTTCAAGGACACTTCTCCTCCATTCATAATAGAAGTATACCCCGATTGTGATCGAAAATCATCTCGATCAGTTTTGGAAGCCTGCATCCGTGTAACCCTTTACAACGACTTCCTCTTCAACAGATTCGTATATTAGAAACATATCCTTAGTCCTACTAAGGTATTTCAATATACTTTTAACAGCCATCCGATGGTTATTTCTATTGGTATCTACTTTGTCATACTTAATAAGCATGACTCGTCCGTTCTAGTGCATATCATTACACAAATGATGGATCCTATAGCAGATGCGTATGGGATATCCTTCATTTGATTTTGCTCATCCAATAAGCTTGGACATTGAGACGTAGTCAACACTGTCCCTCCTTGAATAGGTACCATACCTTTCCAAGAGTTTTTCATCTTGAACCTTTTCAAGATTTTATCAATATATATGCACTTTGGTTTAACCCTATCAACCACCTCGATCTATCCTTATAGATCCTTATTCCAAAATATGGGTGGCTTAAACGAGATCTTATATGAAAAACATCTTCCAAACTAGGTTTTAACACCTTCCAAGGTTCGAATATTATTTCCAAATAGTAGTGTGTCATCAACATACAACACTAAGAATACAATTATGCTCCCACTAGCCTTCATATATACACAACCTTCTCGATGCTTGTTTCAATCCATAGATTGATCACTTTAACTTATATACATTATTAGGATGTCATGGATCGACAAAACCATCATGCTGAACTATATGAACAGTCTCTTCGAGATGTCCATTAAGAAAAGCGGCTTTGACATCCATTTGCCAAAACTCATACTCAGAATATGCAGTTATGGCACATAAAATCCTAATCGACTTTAGCATTGCCACTGGCGTAAGAGTTTCATCATAATCAACCAATTGAGTTTGATGAAACCTTATGCTATAAGTCTTGACTTATAAGTATTCAAGTTTCCATGCATATCTGTTTTCATCTTGAAAACCCACTTGTATCCAACCGGTTTGGAGTTAAGTGGAGGGTCAACCAATTCCCAAACTTGGTTGTTATACATGGATTGCATCCTTACGTTCATGGCTTCTAGCCATTTGTCCCAATCCAAATTGGACATAGCATCTGGGTATATGGTTAGCCTACAGGGGTCAACCACATAGCATCCATTCTTGGAATATTCATATTACTTAGATGGAATACTAACTCTACCAGATTTGTGAACGTTTTGTGTGTATTTATCAACCTCTTGATTATCGTCAACAACCTCTTGTTGGTAGCTAGTTTCAACCAAAAGTGTACCGGCTTGTGGATTTTGATCCTTATCAAGTTCCACAGTTCTATAAGTCATTCCTTCCATAAAGAACTCGGTGTCCAAGAACTTAGCCTTTCGAGCAATAAATACTTTTGCTCCGTTGAGTCAAACAAACAGTATCCCATACAGTCTCTGTGGATTCTCAACTTATATACACTTTCTTTGTCCGGGTCATATTCATAATATGAGCCTCAGTGAGCAATGCGAAAACCCAAAATGATAAAGGTGGTTAGCTCATATCCATAATAAATTGAACCATATCCAAATAGGGTTCAGTTTCTCCTTTATCAGAATGAAGAACATAGATAGTTACGTAGAGTTGATATTCTAATTAATTATTGAAGATTTTGAACATTTCAAAAGCTTCATACTTATGTGTCATCAAGTGCACACAATAATAGCGACTATAATCGTCGGTAAAATAATGAAGTATCTTTCACCAATCTTTGTCATTGTCTTAAAAGGACCACATACATCCAAATGTATCATTCCTAATAAGTCTTTTGGTTCACACTTATCAAATGAAACATTTTCATTTGTTTCCAAAAGACCATTCTTTTGAAGTGTTTGAATCCAATTCTTGTTTATGTGACTAAGATGACAATGTCAAAGAAAAATAAATTAAATCCATTTTAAGTTTCTTGGTGCTTAATGTGTATAATGAGTTATTATAGGACGAATTATCATGAACCAATTCATGGATATCATTAGAAGGCATATCCTTAAAATGAAATAAATCATCCATAAAACTTAATACCATTATTTACAAACTTTAAATCATGATCATATTGTTTTAATAGGAAACATTAATTATGTTCCTAGTCAAACTAGGTGCATACAAAAAGTTTTGAGAACATCTTCCAAACCATTTGAAAGTCTCAAAATAGAGTTTCCCTCCTTGAAGCGCACATTTCTTCTGAACCCCTTTGCAACAATTGCAAGTATGAGCCCCACATCCGGTATCCAATACCCATGTGTTTGAAGAAATGACATTTAATACAATGTGTGATCATGGAAATTGTATTTGAGGTTTGCCCAACATCCCTCTTGTCTTTCAACTCCTTGAGATAGGAGGGACAATTCCTTTTCATTGTCCTATCTCTCCATACTCAAAGCATGGAACGTTTTTCGTTACCTTAGGCTTCATAAGCTTAGGTTTTTCGAGGTTTCACATTAACCTTTGCTTTGATGTATTCCTTTCTTTTGGCATATCGGGATTGGCCATTTCTTATAGCCTCCCTCATTGATCGAGAGAATAGGTAGAACCTCTCTACCCATCCCTGCCTAGGTTGCTTTGAGCATTGCGTGAAGTTCACCAATGCTCTTGTCCCACCCATTCATATTACAGTTTATTATGAATGTCTCAAACCTTTACTTAGGCAGTCAAGGATCAAATCCTTGGCCAACTACTTTGAGACAGGACAGTTAAGCATCTTGAGGCTATCAATGTGGCTTTTCATCTTAAGAATATATAAGATGATATCGATTGGGTTTCTTCCATGTGACATGCATAAAGTGCTCGAACCGTTTCGAAGCAATCTACTAAAGTTTGTTGAAGGAACATTTCCTTCAACTAGATTATCATGTCATATGCCCCATGATGCTCCAAACCCTTTTGGAGTTCGGGAATCATATTCCCAACATGAGGTAGGATACTTGCACAGAATCCTTAGTGTGCCTAAGCCAATCATCAAAAGCCTTAACATCAACAGCGTTGGTTGGTGAGGTATGGGATCGTCAAGGACATAGGCCTTTACTCATTTTTGAGAACGATTCTCAAGTTTCGAAATTGAGTCCATAAGGTTATTATGGTTAAGACGATCCCCTTTTAAGATGGTTCTCGGTGATAGGTAGGGACGGTCGGGGTAGTAGCATTGGTTTTGCGGCCATTACTACAAAATTATAGAGTTCATTTTAGTATTTCTGAAAAATTGCATTTTAACTATTAATACCCTTTACACGTCTCATAGACAATGAATAATTAAAATCTAGAATCCAACATTACATTTAAATGATGGTTAGGTGACCTTCATCCCATTATTTAAATTAACAAGGTAGTCAACAGTTGACAATTGCAACCTATTGCAACTTCTAGTCTTATGGGATCGGTTAAACATCATATGTTTAGTCGGCATGTTTAATCCCATCAACACCATTGTACGCCATGCTTCGGTGACCCTAATCACATGGTTTCCAATTCAAGTCATCCTACTTACACACACGTGTGAGTTTTCACATAGAAGTGGTTAGGTGACCTTTATCCCACAAGTACGTTAGACTCACCTCAAAGATACAAGTTCCCTACAAGTGGTTAGGTGGACTTTATCCCACAAATAGTTCCCAAGTGATTCGAGTGTCGTGTAAAAGGATGGTGTTAGACTTGTTACCAAAGGGATTTAAGTTTCCATTAATTCTAGATATGAAAACTCTATGTACCTTGTATTCGCATGCTTTCAAATACATGGTACCCTATGGTTCTCTTTTAATAAAACTTCTTTTATTTTGAAATCATTAATCCTTTTAATAACCTTTTATTAGTCACTTAATGATTAGGAACCAAAAAATTCAGCTTGTTATGATAATTTATTTAGATTGTTAAGCATATCCATATATCAAACAATCAACATAAAATGAATAATCAAACAAGCATATATCAAACAACCACATGTGCATAACCATAGCCACTATGTTGACAACACTTGTTTGCCATCACAAGTGTTATCATTAGGTCTTTCCTAAGGGTTGAACACAACACAAAATTGAGATCACAATGGATCTCCCACTTGATGTCGCATCCGTATGCTTCAAGTCCACCTTGTGTCTTCCTTTTGTGCTTCCTTCCCGAGCATCTTAATTTACATAATATATATCCTAATACATATTTTCTAGTAAAAGAGAAATACTCCTAATCTATTATTACATCCCAATGAATAAATAGATAAATTACAAGCACAAAACTTACAACCCAATTGAACGAAAATGACCAAAACAAACATGCAACCAAACAAAAACAACACAAGGTCTAAGCTAGGTTATGCACCATCAAATGAACAATCACAAACATCATTCAACAAACAAAATAAACCCCATCAAACCCCAAATCTTCAGCCAACACAAACTGAAAATTAGGGTTTGTTTGTCCAAACAAACAACAACCAAAACATATCAACCAATTGACATTCCTATCTTTCAAAGTTTAATCATAAGCATGAAGATATAACTTTGAAAGACATGGGGTTTATTAAATCAACCAAAATAAGCCTCTAATAACTTGATAAACATCCTTTAAAACTGATTTTACAAGGATAATGATGCTAGTTTCCACATAACCGGCTCTAGATGCCATTGTAGGGGTTTGTATGACCATTTACATCTTGTTTAACCATTTAAACATATAAAATGCAGCGGAATATACAACTTTAAACATGTTAAAGTTTCTGAAAAATTACCATTATCATGTGTAAACAAACAAACCCATAACAAGAGGATCTTTATTATGTGAAAAGCAAGCATACAATATGAACAAGAACACCCAAAATCGTGACATTATCATACCATGAAACTACCTTTCAGGATGCTGTCAAAACCGACTTGAAGAAGGCAGAAATTAGTCTGAAAAATGGCCAAGACTTCAAGGGTAGAAGTCCTCAAGTATTCATACCCACAAGCCTCCAAGAAAACACCATCTTTGCTAGGATTTGAACACCAAAATCGGGTCAAAGAAGCTGCTGAACTCTTGTTCCAGCCATGAACAACCAACAAGGGTGCTGGAACCTTTTCAGTTTTGAACTCTTTCTTCCATAAGAAGAGCTGATGTTCTTGTGACCATTTTGCATGTTTGAGAGAGAGAGATCTGAAAATGAGAGTGTGTGTGTACTAGGAGATGCAAGAACTCAAGAGAACCAAGAGAAAACAAAAGGAGAGGGCTACCCAAAGGGGACGGCCGAATCCTTGTTTTTATTAGGGTTTTCCCCCCAAAAACTTTAATCCATTTTAAACAAAAGTTTTTAATAAGTTATGTAATTACCCCCTTTAATTATATAGCTTATAAACACACTCCTTTTATTTGATGTTATTTAACCAAGTTAAACAATATTACAAATAATATCCATGAACAAAATATCCATATAAGTTGTTCAATCTCATATGCAACTTATTTAGAAAACCCATTTTCTAAATTGGTGTATTTATTTAATTGCATGATCATATCATCAATTAAATATTAATTGGTGTTTGCTAAGCTTGTTGTTGGGTATGACCCGACTTGGATCATAACGTACTAACCACATCAATGTTCTATGTGTCTTGGGCATAAAGAATCCAACAACTGTCTTCGAGGGCTCCCCCTGAGTGGTGAGATGATTCTCCCTGTGAGCTCAATGATGTTGAATCAAGTGATGGTGTATTCAAGATATCATACATCATCCGTGTAGCTAACTCGTCATCAGAAGGGGATGTTAATCCCTTGAATAATCCATCATAGTCGAAAAAGTATTCATGATGTTAATCCCGAGTCTTAATCCCTTGAACAATCCATCATAGTCGAAAAAGTAAGCGGGTCCTTTCCCAGTAGGTGGTGTGGTATATCTATGAACATCAACGTTACACCACACTTCTACAAAACCCATTGAGTTGTTGTAAACTCTCTTGTTCGGTATGTTGTATCCTAGGAAGATACCTTCATCATCCTTCTCGCTGAATTTTCCTTCTTGAGTCTTCTTCAGAAGTGTGCACGGCGCGCCAAATGGTTCGAGATACTCCAGATTAGGTTTACGTCGTTGCAGTAACTCGTAACATGTCTTGCCATGGCGCTTAACTAACAGAACTCGATTTAATGTGTAACATGCATTTTCCACTGCCTCATTCCAGAATTGGATAGGCAGTTTCGAGTCTGCTAGCATTATCCGTGCTGTCTCTATCAAGCTTCGATTCTTTCTCTCAGCAACACCATTCATCTGAGGCGTGTAGGTAGAAGTAAACTGGTGCACAATTCCCTTTTCCCCGCAGTAAGCCTCCATCCACTGATTCTTGAATTCGGTCCGTTGTCAGAGCTTACCTGTCTTACCTTCAGCTTGTAGAGAGATTCCAGTGTGGTTAGTAATTCCTTGAATGACTCAAATGTTTCTGATTTGGACTTCAGAAACATTACCCAAGAGAATCTTGAGTAGTCATCAGTAACCACATAACAGTACAAGTCACCTGCAATGCTTTTTGTACTGACTGGACCAAACAGATCCATGTGAAGAAGTTCAAGAGGAAGCTCGATAGAATGAACTTTCTTTTCCTTATGAGACTTCTCCGTCTGTTTGCCTTTCTTGCATGCTACACAGATTTTCGGAAGTTGGAAATTTTTGGCGTTAACTCCTCTCACGAGATCCTTCTGGATCAAGTGATTCATCTTCCGTTGATTTATGTGTCCATTCTCCTATGCCAGGAAATGGAGTCCTTCTCAGTAGCTTTTGATAGGAAGCACTGAACTTCATGATCCGTTGTAGACGCCGTTGAGAGATCCAAAACATAAAGATCTTTATATCTTGAAGCTGTCATCAAAACTTGGTCCTCCGGAATCACATAGTCTTTCTTTAGGACGTAACACTTCTTGTTGTCGAATATGACTTTAAATCATTTGTCACATATTTGGGAAACAGAAAGTAAGTTGTTTTGAATTTGTTGAACGTAGTTCACTTTATCAAACTTAACTTTTTGATTTCCAACTTCTCCCTGAGCTGTGATATAACCTCCTTTGTTACCAGCAAACGAAACATGCCCTCCTTTTATTTGTTTGACGTTTGATAAAAGAGCCTTGTTTCCTGTCACGTGCCTGGATGCTCCGCTATCTACAATCCACGTGTTGGTTTCAGCACTGTAGCGAACACCCTGCACATACAATTTAAAACATTAGTTTAGGTTAGGAACCCAAGCCTTTACTGGCTTGGGTTTCCCAAAGGCATCACACATCATGATTTCAACCCATTGACCCTTAGAAGGTGAGGGTAGCTCAGGTGCCTTCTTGTCATCATTATCAGATACAGAGGATGACTTTTCTTTCCATAAGCCAGATTTATGTAAGGCATGTTTGTGATAAACAGACGACTAGCTAATGGGTTGAACTTTGGGTTGACTAGTTCTTCTAGGTGGAGTTAAAGAACTCCTCTTAAAAGACCTAGGTTTTGAATCCTGAAGTTCAGTTTTCTTCCTAGGTGTCTGATAGTAAGGACAAAAAGAAGCAATGTGTCCACACTCTCCACAGTTGTAGCATGACCTGCTATCAACTTTATGATTAAACTGTCTATGTGGAGATGTGTGTGACACCCTAGTGACATCATTATGTTTGGGTTTTGACTCTGCTTCTTTTGATGTTTTCTCTTGTTTAACGAACTTAATTGTTTTAACATTTTTAACATCTTTTCCTTTTTGGTTAACTGGACTTTGACATGAGACTCATGAAAGATTAACATTAACATTCTTTTTAGGTTCAGATTTGAATTTGTTTGACCCTGACTTTATATTAACCTTTTCAAATTCTTTTTCCAGATTAACACAAGGCATTTTACCCTTTGCCTTTGAAGTGGCCTCCTTTTGTTTTGTTCCAGATTCAATTGAAGAACATGAGGAATCTGGATCACTAACAAGAGGAGTAGACACCACATGATCCTTGATGGGATTGTTATTTAGTGGTCTACTCTTAGTGTTCATCAAGGTCTTGTCCAACTGTGCAGTTTTTGCTTTAATGAGTTGACTTCTACTTCTAAAACTGCTTTTTGTTTCTTAGTGTCTTCTAGGGAGTTAAGATAGTACCTAATGTCATTAGCTTCGTTAAAGGCTACTACTTCAGTTTCCATAAGCTGTTTATTCAAAAGGTCTATCTTTTCTTTGTAATTATGCTCATTTTGTTTTAATACTCTATTTGCCTCAGTGCACAGTTGCAAATCCTTTACTAAGCTATCATTATGATCTAATAACCTAGCAAATTCTGATCTGTGCTTTCTCTAAATTTATTACAATCAGAACACGCATGATTTTTGAAAAGTTAGTCAGTAGTACTTACCTGAGGAGGTTCTGATGAATCAGCCATCAACGCAGCATCTGATGTCTCTTGTTCTCGTGATTCTGTCTTTGTTATAGACGTCCCTTCTTCAGGCTTGTAGCTGACCTCAGTTGCAGTCTCTTCACTGTTTGACATCGCTAGCTCAACTGCAATATCTCCTTCACTCGCGGAATCATCATCTAAGTCTTCCACGCTCGCAATATTGGATTCTCCCGGAGAGACAAACCGAAAGCTCCAGTCCTGTCCTTCATCATCATGGCAGTCAAGGCTTTTGGATCCTTGCTTGATGAAGTAGAACTGCTAGCTTGCTTGTCTTGACGAGTGAAGGACGAGAATGGATTCCCGTTTCCAGTCTTCTTTGGCTTCACACACTCTCTTTTGAAGTGCCCATTTTCTCCACAGTTGAAGCAGGTCACCTTGCTCTTGTCAAAGCAAGTAAAAACCCAAATTTTCACCAACCCTAATCGGCTTATGCCGGAGAAACCAAAACTTGATGAGTAGGGGACGTCCAAGACAACTTTTGACACAAAAAGATTGCGTTTTTAGTGAAAAAACACAACCTTTGTATCAAAATTGATTGAATCACACGTAATCAAGAGCCTAAGCTCTGATACCACTTGTTAGGATCTGGTATTTGAACGAAACACCAACTGATTAACGTGTAAACCAAACAAAATAGTGCGGAATCCTATTTAATTGGCGATCCAATCGGTGAGAACGCACGTATAAACAATAAGGTATTGAATCTAACATTAAGAATCGATTAGGAATCGATCTACAGCGTTCTATAAACTTGGAGTATGAACTTGGAGGCTTCTGGACGGCTAGGGTACGTCTGGAGTCGAATTAGAATCAATGCTTACGTTTTTCCACGAATTAGGTGGTATTTTGTCACACCCCCGCTATAAGCGGAAACACGGGGATGTAACGAGACCGGGATCGTCATAACACATGGTAAGCGATAGAGATGCAATATAAATAAATGATGACAAGCGTGTCATGATGACACCCGACAACAAGGGGACTTGTGTCGTGTTTAGTCAATGTTCACGACAACATAGCCATAAGCATAAACATGATAAACGATTCACATAATCACATAAGATGAAATTGTAAATGTAATTTCCCACAACCCGGAAAAAAGTTTCAAAAGATTGTAATTGTTTACACATGTCAACATTGTTCAAAAAGATTGTTTGTCAAAATATGTTAAGTCCCAAAAATGCATCCTAGGGTCTCCACTAAGGCAGCACACCTAGATTCTTGGACTTGCATGATCACCTGAAAAGATATGCTTAAAAACGGTCAACATAATTGTTGGTGAGCTTGCAGGTTTAAGTAATAAAAATGTAAGTGATGCTGTAATGTGTAAGCGAAATGGAATACCGTGAATACAGTTATATACACAAGTAAAAATCACATGACATGAGCTTTGCAACCAAACCTAGCGACGTACACAGAGAAATTGTCCGCATATATTCACCCAAGGGCCTGTTCCTGGGGCCACTGATGGTACCAACTAGTATACCATCGAACGAGGGTGGGGGTGTCAACCCAGTAGTACTACCAATACCTAACCGTCGGTTCCCACACTGGAATTAAATAGTTGCTAAGATAGAACCACACAGCAGACCCAAGCATGTATCAAATAGTACTTACAACACAGTATCACGTTGATTCCTTGTATGTAAAATGTAAGTAAGTTGTACAGTATTGAAAATGAGTAAGCATACTTTTCCCCCAAGTTGTAAATGATTGAAATATTGTATAAATGTAAAAAGGGGCCACAAAACTCACTTGTTAAGTGGTAAGTATGTATGATCAATGTAATCCCAAATGTTGAATGCAATGAACAGTCAAACAACTATTGACAGTTATTGTAAGCATTAATGATATGAAATAAGCGCGCAATAATGTTCGGTCGGTTCGGGTTGTATCGGCTGGGTCGCGTGTAACTCACACAAACAGACACACGTACTAGACCTTATGTAGATCCAAGTACAAGACATTGTCGCCATTGATGATGATGTTTGAGTAAAAGTTTCATTGTTATTGAGGAAGTATTGAATAAGTGTCAATAGTTATAAGTCGGTTGATAGTTGTAAAACGTTAGTTTAATTTGTTTTGAATAATATTTGTGCCCTTTTTAGCGTTGACTTTAATCTTTGTGGCCGAACAATGGCTATTGTGTTAATGTTACCTCAACATCACACGTCATACTCACACCACACACAAGAAGGAAATCAAACACAACAGTTACAGTCGCACGACAAGACCAGACGCACGACTCAACCTCCATACGCACGAATCAACCCTCAATCGTGCGAATCAGCTTCATTCGTGCGATTGAGCCTTCAATCGTATGTCTGGCATTCAGTCGTACCACACAACACCCAATCCCACGACTCAACCTCCATACGCACGAATCAACCTTCAATCGTGCTAGCTACTTTCGTATGATTGAACCTTCATTCGTGTGATTGGACTCCAGTCGTGCGAAATCACGCACAATCGCATACACTCAGTCGGTCACCTGACTCAATCGCACACAATCATTCATATGCATGACTCAATCGCATACATTCATTCGCACGCATGACTCAATCGCATACAAACACACAGTCGCACGACTCAGTCGCACGACATGCCTAGTCGCACAACTAGTCGCACGATTGACTCAGACGCATGGTTCAGTCGCACGACCCACTCAGTCGCACGGCTCAATCGCATGACACACCCAGTCGCCTGAACAGCAGATTCGCGACTGTGGTCGGGCTGAGCAGCCCCCGAGCTGCTCTAAACGCGGGTTTTACACCACAAGGACTTCCAGAAACACTCAACAAACATACACAAACATGAAACACAAGCAGAAAGACCTCACACGCACCCATACGACCTTGTGTATTCGGGTTGAACCCGAACACCCGAAACCCTAGTTTTGGACAGCCGTAAAAAGGCAAGAAAAGAGACAACCAAAGTCGTCTACCTGCTAGAAATGTGTAGATGAGGCTGTAGATGAAGTCTAGACGATGAAAGCGAGACCACACGGGTTGGATTTGGTGCTAGAATGAAGATGATGTGTGTGTAGAGAGTGAAGAGATGAAGAAGATGGTGAAAATGGTGAATTAGGGCTAGTATGGGGTTTATATACCCAGCCCAAGTTTGCAAAATTACAAGTTTAGTCCCTGCACTTAACCCCCGAGTTTTCCCAAATTTGATTCGGTTGAAAAACGACTTTATTAGATGCTTTATATTAATTGTAAAAGTGCATTTAATGATATTATGACTTAAGAAATGGTTTTGTTAATGACGTTTAATATATATAAAAAATGATGTATTTGACGGTTTCGAAGATGAAAGTTTTAAATAGTTTTTAAGGTTAACATATGGTTATAACGAATACACACGCACAACGATGATAAAGCACACATGATATCCACATAAAGAGTCAAATAAGGATGAGGAATGATCGATCAATGAATAGTTAACGGACGATCACGTTAATTGATGGACCTTAAGGTGACGGATGTCCCAGTATCCCCTAGTTGAGAGAATTTCGTCCCGAAATTCAGCTGGAGTTAGGTCCAAGAGTGTCATCCTCGAAAAGATGTGGATATTTGAGTTTCATCTGATCTTCTCGTTCCTATGTAAACTCTGGCCCTCGTTTTGAATTCCACCTTACGCGAACAATAGGTATCCTACTGCGCTTCAGTTGCTTGACCTTTCGATCCATGATCTCAATGGGTTCCTCAACAAAATGAAGCTTTTCGTCAATCTTGATTTCCTCAATTGGCACGTGAAGGGATTCGTCGGCCAAACACTTATTGAGGTTTGACACGTGAAAAGTATCATGCACACCGAAGTTCTTGTGGCAACCTTAACCGGTAACCAATTGGACCGATTCTTTCAGTGATCTCGAATGGTCCAATGTATCTTGGGGCTAACTTCCCTTTCTTTCCAAATCGAACGACTCCTTTCCAAGGGGAGACTTTGAGTAATACCCGATCCCCAACGTTGAATTCTAGAGGCTTCCGACGATTGTCGGCATAGCTCTTATGGCGATCTCTTGCGGCTTTGAGTCGATCTTTGATTTGAAAAATCTTGTCTGTTGTTTCTTGAATGATCTCTGGGCCTGTTAGCTGACTTTCGCCAATTTCGGCCCAACAAACGAGAGATCTGCATTTCCATCCATACAACGCTTCAAATGGAGCACATCCAATTCTCGTATGGTAGCTGTTGTTGTAGGAGAACTCAATCAACGGTAGATTAGCATCCCAACTACCACCAAAATCGACTACACACGCTCTCAACATGTCTTCTAGCGTCTGTATAGTTTGTTCACTTTGGCCATCTGTTTGAGGGTGATAGGCGGTACTCATGTCTAATCGAGTGCCCATCGCTTTCTGTAGTGTCTGCCAAAAACATGAAGTGAATCGGCTATCACGGTCGGATATGATTGACACCGGCACTCCGTGCCGTGTCACGACCTCTTTGATGTACAATCTCGCCAACTTATCCATCTTGTAGTCTTCTCGGATAGGCAAGAAATGTGCGGACTTCGTCATTCGATCAACAATGACCCATATCAAGTCATGACAGCTGTTTGTTCTAAGGAGTTTGGTAATGAAATCCATAGCTATGTTCTCCCATTTCCACTTGGGAATTTCAGGTTGCTGTAGTAATCCCGATGGTTTCTGATGTTCAGCTTTAACTTTCGAACACGTCAAACATCTGCTGACGTATAAAGCAATGTCTTTCTTCATGCCTGGCCACCAGTACAGATCCTTGAGTTCGTGATACATCTTGTCTGTACCAGGATGAATAGAATATCACATCTTGTGGGCTTCATCCATGACTAAGGTTCGAACACCTCCCCATTTGGGTACCCATATGCGATCCATAAAGTACTGTATACCGTCATCCTTGCGAATCATCTGTTTATCTAACCCTCAGAATTCTTCTCCCGCAAGGTTTTCTTCTTTCAATGCCTCACTTTGTGCAATTTGGATCTGAGTTTTCAAGTTCGTTTGAATGGTCAATCCCAACGCTCGAGCACGTAGTGGTTTCACACGTTCTTTACGGCTTAAGGCATCAGCCACCACGTTAGCTTTCCCCGGATGATACCGGATTTCACAGTCATAGTCACTAAGAAGCTCTACCCAACGTCGTTGGCGCATATTAAGTTCCTTCTGATCCAGAATATGTTGGAGGCTCTTATGATCAGTGAAGATGATGCATTTGGTTCCATACAGGTAATGCCTCCAAATTTTGAGTGCAAACACTACCGCGCCCAACTCAAGATCATGAGTGGTGTAGTTCTTTTCGTGCACTTTAAGCTGTCGCGAAGCGTAGGCAATCACCTTATCCTTCAGCATTAGTACACATCCCAATCCTTGATGTGAAGCGTCGTTGTATACCACAAAATCATCAGTTCCGTCTGGGAGAGATAATATAGGCGCGTTGCACAACTTCTCTTTCAACGTTTGGAACGCTTGTTCTTGTGCGTATCCCCAATCAAACTTTTTGTCTTTCTGGGTAAGCAGGGTTAATGGGTGCGCGATCTTTGAGAAATTCGCGATGAAGCGACGATAGTAACCGGCCAATCCTAAAAATTGTCGTATCTCTGTTGGTGTCTGGGGCGTATCCCACTTCTTCACCGCTTCGATCTTGCCGGGATCTACATGAATCCCGTCCTCATTAACCACATGACCCAAAAACTTCACTTCCCGCAACCAAAATGCACACTTCGAGAACTTGGCGAAAAGTTTCTCTTCTCGTAGCAGCTCCAGAATTGCCCGAAGGTGTTCTTCATGATCCTCTTTTGATCGGGAGTAGATAAGTATATCGTCTATGAACACGATCACAAACTTATCCAAGTAAGGTTTGCACGCCCGATTCATTAGATCCATAAACACTACTGGCGCGTTAGTCAGCCCGAACGGCATGACCAAGAACTCATAGTGCCCATAACGAGTCCTAAACGCTATCTTCGGTATGTCGTCCTCGAAAACCCTTAGCTGATAATAACCAGAACGAAGATCGATCTTTGAGAAATACAAAGCTCCCTGTAGCTGGTCAAATAAATCGTCGATCCTTGGGAGAGGATATCGGTTCTTCACCGTCAACTTGTTCAGTTCACGGTAGTCGATGCACATGCGGAACGATCCATCTTTCTTTTTGCCAAATAGTACCGGCGCTCTCCACGGTGAATGACTCGGTCGAATAAAACCCTTCTCCAGTAGTTCCTGTAACTGACTAGACAACTCTTGCATTTCGGATGGCGCTAGTCGATATGGTGTCTTCGCTACCGGTGTAGCTCCAGGAACCAACTCTATACGGAATTCCACCTGTCGTGGAGGAGGCAGACCAGACAAGTCATCTGGAAATACATCTGGGAAATCCCGTACCACTAGAATATCTACCAGTTTCCTCTCTTCGTCTTTCTATTCAACCACATGATCCAGAAAAGCGTAGCACTGCTTTCGTAAACTCTGGCGTGCTTTCATGCAGGAAATAAGCTTTAAGTTCTTACCCGGTCGTTATCCCTGAATCTTGAGTACTTCCCCGTTTGGCATAGGGATTCGTACTATTTTGTCTCGACAGACAATCTCTGCTTCGTTTTGCGACAACCACTCCATTCCCACAATCACATCAAAACTTCCTAACTCGAAGGGTATCAAATCTATATCGAAGGCATGATCCTCCAACATTAACGAGCACTTCCTAATAATTTCATCGGCCTGAACAACCCTACCATTGGCCATTTCTACTGAGTAGCTAGTTTTTAGCCTACTATGACTCAAATCAAGCAATTGAACAAACTCAAAAGATATAAAGCTATTGTCTGCTCTAGTATCAAATAATATAGATGCGAAGTGATGATTGAGTAAGTGCATACCCGTGACAACATTCGGGTCCTGACGAGCATCATTAGCTCCAATGACGAATGCACGTCCCCGAGCTTCATTCCCCTGAGTAGTCGGGCCTTGATTCCCAGCTATGGCCATCACTTGCTGCTGGTTGTTTCCCTGTTGACCCGGTGCCCGATTCAGCCTGGGGCACATGTTTCTGTAATGATCAGGGCTTCCACACTCAAAACAAGGCCTTGCATTCCCGGCGGGGTTAACCGTGTTGATGGGTGCTACAAGATTCGGCACAGTTCTACAGACTCTCGCCAAATGCCCCGGGCGCCTACAGTTCGCGCACACCCGGCACTGCACTCCTGGGGGATGATAATAATTGCACCTGTCACATTTGGGGTGCGGCCCCACATACTCTCTTTTGGCGTGAGACACGGCCACAAAATTTATGGTCGTCTTGACCCTCTTATCAAACTTCCCGGCACTCGACCGGCTCGATTCCCCAACATCCTTTCACTTCTCGGCTCCTCTGCCCAAAACCCCAGTTCTTACCATCTCATCAGTCAAAGCGCCAGCTTTCAGAATTGCGCTCTGAATAGTAGGAGGAGCAGCTGCTGTAACCATCGCTCTAATTTGAGGCGCAAGTCCCCAAATGTACCTCTCAATCCTCTTTGATTCCGGCGTGACCAGATGTGGAACCAATCTTGCTAGCTCATGAAAACGATCAGTATAAGCTGCATGCGCTGCCCCCACCATAGCATGATTCCAGAACTCATGCTCTAACTTCTGCATCTCGTTGAGAGGGCAGTATTCCTCGGTGATCAAAGCCTTGAACTCATCCCATGACATCTGCATCGCAGATTCTCTTCCCCTAGCTTGAACCTGGGTGTTCCACCAGGTTAGGGCCTTACCCTGCAGTGAGCAAGTGGCATACTTGATTCTCTGGCTGTCGAGGCACTCACTAATGTCAATCACTGCCTCCATCTTTTCTAGCCACCTGGTTAGGGCTATCGCTCCACCTTTCCCATCGAATTCCCTTGGTTTGCAAGCCACAAACTCCTTGTATGAACACCCCCGACGAGCATTAACAACCCCAGTTTTGATACCTGCTGTACCACCATTTCCGGTGTCCTGGTTGCTTTCGTTTCCGGTCGGGTTTCCGTTTCCCGTCTCAGTTTCGATCCCACCTTGGGCTCTTTCTCCATTGTCTCCATCATCATTGCCACCATCCCCATGAGGGTGGTGTTGTTGGAGTGCGTCGCTCACTTGGGCCACAATAGTAGGAATCAGTGCGGCCAACTGTTGAGCGATCAGGGCTGCCATGTCGGCGTTCCCTGTTCCCTGACTGTTACTAGCAGGAGCATCATTTGTCCTTGGTGCTCTACCTCTGCCCCTTGGGGCTTCACTCCCGCCACTATTGCTGCGGGTAACTCTTCGAGGCGGCATGTTCTAATCATAGAAAAGTAAACACATAAGCTTAAGTCATTTCAAAGTGTATATCCATAACACTCATCAAGTCCAGTATTCCATGTCAATATCACACTTATTGTCACCACACATCGCATGCAATTCGTATTGTTCTCACACCATGATTTGATAATGTCTCGACAATAGTTCATCATACTAGTTGTAAATCCATGTATACAATCACGTTTAGTCTAGCGGAGGTTGTCTATTTCCTTCCTCTTTCGAGGTTTCAGACATAACCTCCTCAGGGTTAATCTCAATGTCCAAGGTCAAGCGCAATAGCATGATATGTGAAGATCTCTTCCCGGGTTTAATACCCGGATTTTGATAAACCAACTCGGCGCGCAGAGGGAACGGAAGATCCAATAGAAGCATCCCATAAAAGAGTGAGCACAAGGGCTCTCTCATAGGGTGGAAAGATCACATAACAAATAGATGAACAATCAAGCAGCGAGGAACACATACACGAGATATAATATGCATACAGAGTCCTAGCATGCAAATCTACATGAAGGTTCCTAGGTTATAGTCTAGGTCAAGCGTATTGCCTAATTCTCTATAACCATTGGCTCTGATACCAATCAGTCACACCCCCGCTAAAAGCGGAAACACGGGGATGTAACGAGACCGGGATCGTCATAACACATGGTAAGCGATAGAGATGCAATATAAATAAATGATGACAAGCGTGTCATGACGACACCCGACAACAAGGGGACTTGTGTCGTGTTTAGTCAATGTTCACGACAACATAGCCATAAGCATAAACATGATAAACGATTCACATAATCACATAAGATGAAATTGGAAATGTAATTTCCCACAACCCGGGAACAAGTTTCAAAAGATTGTAATTGTTTACACATGTCAACATTGTTCAAAAAGATTGTTTGTCAAAATATGTTAAGTCCCAAAAATGCATCCTAGGGTCTCCACTAAGGCAGCACACCTAGATTCCTGGACTTGCATGATCACCTGAAAAGATATGCTTAAAAACGGTCAAGATAATTGTTGGTGAGCTCGCAGGTTTAAGTAATAAAAAAGTAAGTGATGCTGTAATGTGTAAGCGAAATGGAATACCGTGAATACAGTTATATACACAAGTAAAAATCACATGACATGAGCTTTGCAACCAAACCTAGCGACGTACACAAAGAAATTGTCGGCATATGTCACACCCCGGGCCCAGGTAGGGTGGGACGTCACAGACTAGCAACAACATATGGCAGCGGAAACAAACCATTATAAGAGCTCAAAGGAGAGAATATCACATGGCATTAAAGTTTTAAAAAGGTAACAGGGCTAGAGACACATCAAGCCCCCAAATGAGTTTTACAATCATCCATAAAAATAAAATTGTACTTGTTCAACACAAAATATAAATTGTTCAATTGTTTCATTCAAGGAAATAAGCCAATGCAATGTCACGGGGAGAAGTCTAGGTTCTTCACAACAGCTAGGACTCTTCATCATTACCTGAAACATGCTCAAAAAAAAATTGTGTCAACTAAAAAGTTGGTGTGAATTCAAGTGCTTAAAGTTAAAAAAAAACAAAAGGAACTTAACAAATCCTTCTTTGATTAAAAGAAAATAATCATTTTTTATCATCGTTGGTTCACCATTGTATCTTAACAAAACTTGTTACATGCCATAACGATCTCTCAGGATCTCAGTGGGGTAACCTTCCTGGAACGGAAGCCACTGTGTGGGGGGATTCCCAAATAGATCTATCCATATAATCAGCGGTTCACGAAAGAATTAATGATTATGATATAATATCAGCAGGTAACCACAAATCCCACATAGAATCATCAAAAGCACAATCATAGTTCATTAAAAGTATAAGTAGAGCATGTTTCATCCCAAAACAATAGTAAAAAAGGGGATCACTAGAACTCACCTTAGGTTTCCAAATCAAAAGTCTCTTGGTGTGCCGGGAGTAGTGTCACAAGTCTAGCACCCTAACATGTACATATTAAGCATAAGCTACTGCCCTAACTCATTCAAAGTGCAACATGGTTGTCAAGGGTTAGCTATTGGAGTAAGGCTTTGGTTTCTTGAAGGTTTGTATAAAAAGTTTCCTTTTATGGCAGGTCAAGGCGTCTTCATGAAATTAGGATTTTCACTTCATTTGGTTAAGTATACTAAGAAATTTTTGTTGTTCAAGAGTTATTAGCTTCCTGGAAGTCGGTTTAAAGGTTTGGAAAAATTTTACAGTTTGGTTCCCTCAAGTTTCAAAATTGACAGTTTCTACCCTCTAGTTTAGTTTCTTGCCCTTTATGTCATTTAAGACCAAAATAAGATTATTAGAGTCATATTATGATTATTATGGAGTAAGTGCTTCAAAACTTTAGTCTACGGGTTCGATTTTAAAAACTGCGCGTTTAACGCTCCCGGTTACGGTAAAAGCCGGATAGTTTTAACAGTAATTTGGGAGTTTTCATATATTTAAATCTTGGACCAGTAGGTATTTTCTAAAAGATATCTATATAAGTTTTTAAGTCCTTAATTGTCTAAATTGGCCTTTTATAGTTGAAAATCTTGTTTTTACGTTTGACCCGTTAATACGCGGTTTTGACCGGGTTTGACCATTTAAAGCTTGTTTGACCAATTTTTCAAATCCTTTAAGTCTTTTATTACTTAACTTACTGAAATCATATGATTTTTATAAATCTTAGTTTTGAACTCTCTTTTTATGGATTTTTCTCAAAAACGATGCTCGGTTTGTACCCGTTTTTAGTTAAAATGTCATTTAATTGTGTCTTTGACCATTTAAATTATCCATTGACTCCAGAGTACTTTTTATATTTTTGAGCCTGGAATACTTTTAAGAGTGTTAATTTGTATTCTTACTATTTTAAGTCATTTTTACCATGTTTTTCGGGTCCCGAAAGTGACTAAAAGAGGGTAAATTACAACATGTCCTTTATTCCAGAGATTAAATATTGCTAACACTTCTAATATTCACTAAAACCTACTGTAATTTCATTCCCAAATGTTGCCTAGTTGATCTATACATCCATATGCTTCAATATGTAGAAAATGTCATAACCGACAATTACACTTGTGTAAACATCTTAACTTGTGTTTAAATGTTACCAACACTTCATTTAACTTAATAAACAGATTGTTAAGGTGTCATTAAGTGTTCATGAGTAGGTTTATGGGTCTTGGTTAAAAGGATTTTTCAAACAAATGCTCAAAAGGGTGTTGTTACATGTAGAAGGAGGGTTTCAAAGTGAAATCCATGTATCAACCGTGGATTTGAGTATGTAGCCACATGGAACTTTTAAAAAAAGGCTCTTGGGAGTCCATTAAGTCATAAAATGCAGGTCACAAGTTTTGTTTACAAGAGTTGAAGCTTTCACAAGTTAGATGATATAAAAACACTCAAAATGAGGGTTTTCATGGTGGAAATCGGTTTCCACCTCAAGAATGACTAACATAACATGAGTTTACCTTCAGAACGTTGGGAACTCCTTAAGAAGAAGATGATGGTGAGATGTTTCTGCTACAACAAGGAAGGAAATACACGGTTCTTAGATGATAATGAAGAAAAAAAAAGAGAAATGTCACAAAAACCGACAACATGAGCTTACACTCGATTGTGTAACTCACGGTTTAGAAGGTGTTGATGGCCGTGAATGGCTTGAAACTCCTTGGAATTGAATAGAGAAAACTCGAACCAAGCTGGCTGGAAAGGTGGAACAAGTACGGTTGTGTGACCAAATCTGCGAACAAGGCCACTTTTGCGGTTTGGTTTTGCTCTTGGCCGATTAGACTTGATGTGTTCTTCGAATTTTCTTCACAAGACTTAGAGAGAATCTGTTTAGGAGTGTTGTGAGGTGTGTGTGTGTGTGTTGTTCAGCTGATTCGAATAAGGGAGAGAGGGAGAGAGAGGGAGAGAGGTGCATGAAGGTGAGTGGTGGTGTGGGGGTGGTGGTGAGAGAGGGAGAGGAGGGGAGTGGAGTGGTGAGAGGGGCGGCCGATTTGGAGGGTAGTGGGGAGGATTTTCCATTTAATTTAATTGTAATTTGATATTGTGTAGTGTAATTTTGTAGTATTGGGTATTATGTATTATTTAGTGGAAGGTGAATTGAGGTATCTAATGCATGCCCATGCATGCATGGCCGAAAATTATGTAAGTGTGAGTGTGTATTGCTCACATTTTAATTGCCTTCTCTTGAATTTAATTTTGTAAGGGTGACTAGTTGACATTCCTGGGACACTAATTTTTTAAAAAGGTAGAAACCTAAATTAGCTAAAAGCAAAATAAAAATCACATAAACCATATAATTTACATCAAATAGTAAGAATTGTTTCCAATTTCATAGTAGGGTTGAATAGTTTCAATTATTAGCACTCATAACATGGATAATGATGCAAGTAATCTAGGGTTAGGGTAACAACCTGGAGGTCGGTTTTATATTCTCCCACCGTTTAGGAAATTTCGTCCCGAAATTTTAACTCTGATTAGAGACTGAACGGGTGGGTCTGAAGAGGTGTGGATAGTTCTTTCTCATTTCATCTTCACGCTCCCAAGTAAATTCAGGTCCTCGCTTGGAGTTCCATTTAACCTTAACCTTGGGTATGCGGCTCCGCGGGAGTTGTTTGACCCAACGATCCGTGATCTCCACAGGTTCTTCCACAAAGTTCAGTTGTCGCTTATCTTGTTTCTTTTAATGGTAGTTCCAGGGTTTGTCTACCATGCACTTCTTCAAGTTTGACACATGAAAGGTGTCGTGTATGTGACTCACCCCGGGGGTAGTTTCAACTTATAGCCACTGGGCCAATTCTCGCCATTATTTCAAATGGTCCAATGTATCTTGGGCTTAGTTTTCCTCTCTTTCCGAACCTCACTGTTCCTTTCCACGATGCTACTTTTAGCATCACTCTGTCGCCCACTTGGAACTCTAGAGGTTTTTCCCTCGTCCGTCAGCGTTCTTCTGTCGATATCTGGCTGCTCTCAGTCGCTCCTTTATCTTATAGATCTTGTCGGTGGTTTCCAAACTATGTCGGGGTCCATCACTTGGCTGTCACCAATCTCATTCCAACTCAAGGGTGATCGCATTTCCTGCCATAAAGGGCCTCATACGGAGCGGCTTTGATACTCGCGTGGTAACTATTGTTATGGCGAATTCCACCAAAGGAAGATGGTTATCCCAGTTTCCGCTAAAGTCCATCACGCAAGCTCTCACCATGTCTTTCATCGTTTGAATAGTTCTTTCGCTCTGTCTGTCAGTCTGAGGGTGGTAAGCCGTGCTAAGATCTAAACGGGTTCCTAAAGCTTGCTGGAATGATTTCCAGAAACGAGAGGTGAAACGGCTATCACGGTCTGAGATGATCGACAGAGGCACTCCATGCCTTGTTACAATCTCGTCGACATAAAGTTGGGCTAGTTTCGTCATGTCGTAGTCTTCTCTAATTGGCAAGAAGTGAGCTGATTTTGTTAATCTATCCACTATTACCCAAATAGCATCGTGACCTCTAAACATTCTAGGTAACTTGGTAACAAAATCCATCGTAACATTATCCCATTTCCATTCTGGAATTTCAGGTTGCTGTAACGTTCCTGATGGTTTTTGGTTCTCTGCTTTTACCATGGCACAAGTTAAACATTTCCCCACATAAACGGCGATTGATCTCTTGATTCCCGGCCACCAGAAAAGTGTCTTTAAATCCTGGTACATCTTATCACTTCCAGGGTGAATTGAATACCTAGACTTGTGCGCTTCGTCGAGGATTACTTCTCGAATTCCTCCGTGTTTTGGCACCCAAGTCCTTCCACCATATCTATATGTACCATCATCCCCTATCTCCAATTGCTTTTCCATTCCAGTCAATCCTTCTTCCTTTAGTTTTTCTTCCTTTAATGCCTCGCCTTGAGCTTCCTTCAGTTTTGCTATAAGGTTGGTATACACACTCATCCTTAAGGCTCGTACTCGAAGAGGTTTCTCTCTTTCCTTTCGGCTCAACGCATCCGCCACAACATTGGCCTTACCAGGATGGTAGCGGATCTCGCACTCGTAATCGTTCAATAGCTCGACCCATCTTCTCTAACGCATGTTGAGCATCTTTGGTCAAGGATATGCTGCAAGCTTCTATGGTCAGTGTAGATGATGCACTTTGTGCCATAAAGGTAGTGCCTCCACATCTTAAGGGCAAACACCACGGCACCCAACTCCAGATCGTGCGTCGTGTAGTTCTTCTCATGATCATTCAGCAGTCTTAATGCGTAAGCAATCACCTTGTTGCGTTGCATCAATACACATCCTAGCCCCTGACGCGAAGCGTCACAATAGACCATGAAGTCTTCTACTCCTTCTGGAAGAGCAAGGATAGGGCACTGCATAACTTCTCCTTAAGCGTTTCAAACGCCTCGTTCTGCTCTCGCTCCCACACAAAGGTTGTGTGTTTTCTTGGTTAGTGCGGTCAAAGGTTGCACTATACACGAGAAGTCCTTTATAAATCTTCGGTAATAGCCAGCCAGTCCTAAGAATTGCCTTATCTCCGTAGGAGTTTCAGGAATCTTCCAATTCTTTATGGCCTCAATCTTGGAAGGTCAACTTGAATCCCATCCTCATTTACTACATGACCTAACAATTGGATCTGGCGCATCCAGAATTCACATTTAGAGAACTTAGCATATAGTTGTTCATTCTTGAGCAGTTCAAGAATCAGCCTGAGATGCTTCTCGTGCTCGTCTTTACTTTGGGAATAGATCAGTATGTCGTCGATAAACACGATCACAAACTTGTCGAGGTAAGGGCGACAAACGCGATTCATGAGGTCCATGAATGCTGCTGGAGCATTAGTCAGTCCAAAGTGCATGACCAAATACTCATAGTGTCCATACCTAGTTTGGAAGGCAGTTTTGGGTATATCTTCTTCCCTTATCTTCAGCTGGTGGTATCCTGACCACAATCTATTTTGGAGAAATAACTTGCTCCTTGCAGTTGATCAAATAGGTCATCTATTCTCGAAAGAGGGTAACGGTTCTTTATGGTCAGCTTATTCAATTCCCTATAATCAATACACATTGGCAGGGTTCAGTCTTTCTTTTTCACGAATAGTACCGGGGCACCCCAAGGTGAGACACTCGGACGTATAAATCCCTTGTCCAGTAGTTCTTGAATTTGTACCATTACCTCCTTCATCTCAGGTGGGGCGAGCCGGTACGGTGCCTTGGCTACTGGTGCATTACCAGGCAACAAGTCTATCTGGAATTCAACTTGCCGATTCAGGGGAAGTCCTGGTAGTTCTTCCGGAAACACCTCTGGGTATTCCGAAACCACGGAAATCTCTTCGATCTTCTTCTCCTTTTGGGCTTTCATCACATATACTATAAAAGCTGGACATCCCTTCTTCAAACTCTTGGTAGCTTTTAAGTGGGATATCATAGGGTATAGAGTGTTTCTCCGTTCACCTTCTACCACTAACACTTCTTCGTCGCTCAACGGTATCTTGAGCAGTTGCTCATCACATACGATTTCGACCTTATGCTTCGCTAACCAGTCCATACCCACGACCACATCAAATCCTCCTAACTTAATGGGCATCAAGTCAATCTTAAACATATTCCCTTTTAGATTCAGGGGGCAATCCCTAATGATTTCGTTAGCTTCTAAAATATTACCGTCAGCTAATTCTACGGTAAATGTATCAGCCAAGGTACACACGTCTAAGTCAATCAATGGCCTAGAAGTACTATAGATAAAACTAGCAGTCGCTCCAGTATCAAACAGTACAGTAGCGGGATGATTGTTTACAAGGAACGTATCGTTGACCACGTTGGGTTCCCTACGAGCTCCTGCTGGGTCCATAACGAAAGCTCTTCCCTTAGGCTTGTTGTGCTTGGCATCCTTGTCTCTACCCAGCTTAGGACACTTGTTCCTCATATGCCCTGGATCTCCACACTCATAGCATTGTTTCCCGGTGCGTAAGTACAGTCTTTAATAAATGGCCTGTTCTCTTGCACCTAAAACAGGGCATCGGGTTACATTCCCCTTGATGATGTAACTTGCACTTGCTACAGAATGGGCTTGTCCCCGTATACAATCTCCGGTTTTTGCTTCCTTGATCATCACGTCTCACTCCTTCAGAACTCCTTCTACTTGACCCACTGCTACTCCCACCGCTCTTTTTGCTTCAAACCACTTCCTCTTATCACCAACAAACTTCTTCTTCTCACCAGCCCTTGCTTGATCGGTCCATCCAGCCCTAACTAGATCATCAGTCAAACTGCTGGTAAGGTCGACAACAACTTGCAGGGTTGCAGGCTGAGAGGCACGAACCATACCCCTAACTCTTGGGTGTAGTCCCCAGATGAACCATGCTACACCTTTGGCTTCTGGCGTCACCAAATGTGGCACAAGTCGGGACAGGGCTAAGAAACGATTGATGTATTCGGGGTTGTAGTGGGTCCTTTCATCTCCAAGCTTAAAAATTCTGTCTCCAGCTTCTCGAGTTGATTGATGGGGCAATATTTGTTGGTCATTAGCTCTTGGAATTCAGTCCAACCCATTCGATTAGCCACGTTTCTTCCATGGCTCTGAGTAATGGACTTCCACCATTAAAGAGCTGATCCCTTGAGAGATTGTGATGCAAACCTCACCATATGCTCCATCTTGCACTCGCTGATGTCTAAGACGGCTTCCATTTCGTCGATCCACCTGTAAGTCTCTATAGCCCTCGGTGCCATAGAAGTCCTTGGGCTTACATGCCATGAAGGTCTTGTAAGAGCACCCATTCCTTAACGCCTCAGCTCTTCGTCGTGGCTCTCATCGTTTACCGGCCGTTCATTACCAGTAGTGTTATCCCGGTCTGCATTTATCTGTGCAATAATAGTCGGAATGGCGTTAGCCAGTTGCTGAGCTACGAGGTTAGCAATCCTTTCGTCACTCTCTTGATTAGTATTTTCCCCGTGGGGAGTCTCTGGTGGAGTAGGTTTGTTTCCAATAGGCCTTGCTTCCTCATGGCGGCCCTTGGTGGCTCCACGTCGACCAAAACGTGTTCCTCTGCGAGTCGGCATTCTGATAGTATCACAAATAGATTCGTTTAGCATCTCATAAATTTTGTTTTGGATAGCCTAGGCATCATTATCCTATCACACCATGCCTCGGAAGAAGGGATCATGGCATGCACATATGTATTACAACCCACTAAAGAACCTTACAAAGTCCAAATCAAAACATGACATAACAGTTGGGCAACCACTTAGAAAAGGCACAGACAAATTTCAAGGCACAACAAAACATATAGCAATTCAATACAGACAGTTTAATAATTCTAGCATCCCAATAACAGTTTACGATAGTATCATCCAAACAAATAGAATCAGAGTCATGCTCTTACAATTTGAAAGGTGCCATCACCCCCATGATAATAAATAATAGTATCGAATAAGAATTCAAATAGTTTCTTCTATTGTCCACAGACAGATAATCCCACTGAATACTCCAGTTCTCACATCCACTTCCACTTTAGCCATCCAAACCATCCTGTACCCTTCTTCCTCTGCTCCTGCTCCAAACGCTTCACTCCATGTGTAGCCATCATCGCCTGGAAATGAGCCGACTAAGAAGTTCGAGTGGCGTGCTGAACAGTCAGCTCATGACGGCGAACAGTCCTCAAAATCTCATCCAATGTCGCATCGGAGGGTCCTACATCACTTGCCCGGCGACTCGACTGGGAGTACCTATCACCAGCCAGTACGCTAGGGCCGTCATACATACTATGTCTCGGCGACATCAGGCGTTCGTCACGAGGGTCAAACAGTGGGGGTACCGATGTCGGAATCCTAACAGGCGGGAGAGGAGGAGGAGGCATCCTAAAGGATACGGAGGATCCTGGCCTAACGCTTTTATGAGGTCGGGTGACAGTACGCGCACCCCTATTCCCAATAGGTGGGATGGTGAGAGGGTCGGAGCAGCTACTTGAGGAGAGTGGGATCGCGTTCGGCTTCGGGAAGGTGATGTGGAGGAAGAGTCCTCGGAAGCCTCAGTGTCTTCGGACGTGACGGATATCCACCCTGGATGTCCGCATCTCGGAGGTACGCCTCATACTCCGTCTGGGGCTTCTCTCTTCTCAGGTTTCCGGTAGGAGCGGTCTCAGTGTCGGGTGAGCAGGCGCCTTTCCTTATCAGCCATTGACGTTATCCTGTAAGAAATACATCATGAGTAATTTGGTTTCTCATAGCTCATGATTTACATAATAGTACAATAATAATAGTAGTGATGGCAATAGTATCTGTTATTCCAACATATAGCTGTCTGTTTTGCCCAGATCAATAGTTTCTTCAAGTATTATCGGATAACATAGTTTATCAAAAATCATTTAAATCCCCTTTTTAAAATTAGTTTCAAATCATCAATATAAACCAGAAAAATTCCAACCATAACCTAAAGATCAGTGATGGAAATTACGCGTCCGGTAAATTCATGATTACGTTGATCAAGTGTAATCATCAATTTACCCAACCCGATCATCCCAACACTTCCCACAAGGACAGTCCTAGGGTATCAGGGTTGTAGCCTAGGGTCTACTATGGCATTCCCGACTTCTACAACCTTTGGCTCTGATACCAATCTGTCACACCCCGGGCCCAGGTAGGGTGGGACGTCACAGACTAGCAACAAATATGGCAGCGGAAAAAACCATTATAAGAGCTCAAAGGAGAGAATATCACATGGCATTAAAGTTTTAAAAAGGTAACAGGGCTAGGAGACACATCAAGCCCCCAAATGAGTTTTACAATCATCCATAAAATAAAATTGTATTGTTCAACACAAACTATAAATTGTTCAATTGTTCATTCAAGGAAAATAAGCCAATGCCATGTCACGGGGATAAGTCTAGGTCTTCACAACAGCTAGGATCCTCTTCATAAATTACCTGAAACATGCTCAAAAGAAAATTGTGTCAACTAAAAGTTGGTGAATTCAAGTGCTTAAAGTTTTGAAAAAAAAAAAGGACTTAACAAATCCTTCTTGATAAAAAGAAATTAATCATGTTTATCATCGTGGAAGAAGAATCATCAAATCAACCCGCACTCAGTCCCGGTTGGCCTCTTCTAAGTTGTGTTTTACCGGATATTCCCGAAGGAAGAAAACTGAGCCCCAAAACCAGTGAACCCCACCTGCCCGATGGATGGTTCGCAATAGTTATCTAAACAAAAACTTTGTTACATGCCACAACGATCTCTCAGGATCTCAGTGGGGTAACCTTCCTGGCCGGAAGCCACGGTGTGTGGGGATTCCCAAATAGATCTATCATATATAAATCAAGCGGTTCACGAAAGAATTAATGATTCTGATATAAGTACAGCAGGTAACCCAATCCACATAGAATCATCAAATAAAAGCACAATCATAGTTTCATAAAAGTTAGAGCATGTTTCACCCTAAACATAGTAAAAAGGGGGATCACTAGAACCACTTAGTTTCCAAATCAAAAGTCTCTTGGGTGTGCGCGGGGCATGAGTGTCACAAATCTAGCACCCTAACATGTACATATTAAGCAATAAGCTACTGCCCTAAACTCATTCAAAGTTGTTGGATCTAGAGAGGCTGTTGCAACCAAAACTATATCACTTAGAAGATTTTGAGTACTACATACAAAGGACTTCCGAAGCCAAGTGTGGGACTTCCGAAGGAAGAAGAGAGCTCTTCCGAAGTCTAAGTGTAAAATACACTTCCGAAGGAAAACTCCAACTTCCGAAGATAAAGAAGTTACTTCCGAAGAATCAAGACTTGAAGACAAAGTTCTGAAGTCAACTTCCGAAGTATAAAGAAGTCCTTAAAGCCTCGGAAGCATAGAAGCATCTTCCGAAGTATAAGTGGCTTCGGAAGAACTTGTTCTTCCGAAGCCAGTTAACCTTCGGAAGACACTTCTATTATCCAGTAGACATAAGTATGGTCTGTCTGACAGTCCGCTGCAAATCTCTGAGATACTGCATGCGTTTTCTCAAAAGCCATGTAGTTGACCATACTTTAATCTACTGTTTACCTTTTTATGTTAAGTACAGTTGCCATCTTTAGTTGGTGACAAAAGGTAAGTCATGGACATGTCATGACTACCATATCTTAGATAATACTTTATCTAAGATACCTTAACTATAGCATTGTAGTATATGCTTTAGTCGTAGGTTTCCAGCTGGTATCAAGTATAACCGGCTGTAGGATCTAGTATATATAGTTTCTCATTGTAACTCATGTCTATGCTTGTAAGTGTCTTGTAATCTTGAGTTGAGAAGTAATATATACAAGTACCTTGAAAATACTCCTGCTTGTTCCTTTGATTACTTATTATATTATTATCAACTCTTGTTAAAGGCATTGCTTCATCTTGTTTGAGTGATATTATAAGTGAGTTTGAGAGAATTACAAGTGTTAAGTGACAAAACCGATCCTGCAATTGGTATCAGAGCTTTTTAGGCTCTTGATTGTGAGATCTTACCATCCTAATCAACCGTTTTCACTCCTCCTTATACCTCACTCAAAAATGGCCCTCATCAAATCTGAAGTTGAAATGGGAACGATGACCAAAGCTCCCATCATCGACCCTGAAAACTTCAGGTCTTGGAGCAGAAGAATGGAAGGCTTCATCAGATACCAGGATAGCAAGATGTGGCAGTCCATCGTTAATGGCCCGTACAAGCCAAAAGTTGCTGGTGGAAACGGTGCCATGATCGAGAAGGCTGTTGAAGACTACTCCGATGAAGACAGGAAGAAGCTTGACATAGACAGCAATGCTATGACTGTTCTCATGACTGCAATCCCAAACTCCATCATGGTGGGGTTTGAGCATTGTAAGTCAGCCAAAGAACTCTTTGATGCACTTGCTCAAATGTACTCGAGCTCTAATGATTCAAAGAAGGACTCACTGAAGCAGCAGTTTGAGAACTTCACCTATGTTGCTGGAGAAACTTTTAGCCAGCAATATTTCAGGTATATGGATCTTATCTCCTCCCTCCAATCTGTGGGAATCACTCAAGAACTTAGAGACCTTACCAGAAAGTTCATGAGTGCTCTACCCAATGAGTGGACTTTCTACTGTGTCTCCATTAAGAGAACAGAGAATTTAAACACTCTCACCATGACCGAACTCTATGGGATCCTTGATGGATACCGTTTGGAAATGGAAAGTGAAGGGTCACCAAGCAAGCAGACCCTTGAGCCTTCCTGCTAGCAACGCTTTAATGGTTGCTGAAGGCTCAGGTATCTCCCAGTCTCAGCAGTACCTGTCATACACCCAGCAGCCATCTTGTTCATCTGGGCCTTACATCACATTCCCTGAGACTCCAAGGTCTCATCAAGCTCAGCAAAGCTCCTTTCAGGAGGGCTGTGCGTTTGTCTCAGGGAGTGGACACTCCAATGATCATCAATTTGCTTTGATGATCTTGAGTGCTTCAGTCCAGATGACATAGAGTATGTGGACATTGTCCAGCAAATGGCTCTCCTAACCTACAGAGCGAAGAAGTTCTTTAAGAGAACTGGAAGGCAATTCCCTCAAAACCCAATCACTAGCAAGTTTGGGTTTGACAAGAGCAAGGCTAAGTGTTACAACTGTAACCAGCTTGGCCATTTTGCAAGGGAATGCAAGGCTCCCAAGTCCAACCCGGGAACCTCACAGGCCTCCACACATCCTTCTACACCAAAGCCCAACGGAAGTCAACTGAAACTGCAGCTATGGCTCAAGAAGTTGACTGGAGCTTTATGGTTCAAGATGTGACTCCTGCTCAAGCACTCATGGCAGGAACAGATGAAAATAAGGTATATGAACATCTCTGTACCCCTGCTTGTATTGCTAAGGTTAAATTGTACCAGGACTACAATATGGAAATTAAATCCGATATTGAGTCTTTAAATGTGCTAAAATCTGACTTTAAAAAGAGCTGAATCTGACTACCAAAAGAAAATTGAGGAGTTAGAGAAAACTGTATCTCTTTTAAAACATGAACACACCAACTACAAGACTCAAATCAAGGATTTAATATCCAAATTGACTGAGGCTCAAGCCCAGCTTGTCACAGCTGAGGCTCAAGCCAGGAAGTATGCTATTCTGAGCAAAACTTCCAAGCCATACTTGCATCATCCTCTCACTCCAAACTTTGCTATCAAAACAAAAGTGGGTTGGGAACCAATGAAATTGCTCCACCACACTCTTATGAGTCTGTAAGACAACCAAGATGTGGTACTGAAGAGCAAGAGGTTCCATCTGTTGACCCACCTTGTAAAGAGTCAAAGAGTGATGCAACTGTGGAGACCATGACCATCACAGGGAAGGAACAGGTAATTGAGCCCTCCCCAGACCAATGATGATCAAACCCTGACCACCAAAGCCAGAAGAAGCAGGGCTAAAGCAGCCAGAAAAACTGCCAAGAAGGTGGCTGAATCCAAGCTGAAGATAGACCCAAAGCAAAAGGGTGTATTCATATCAGCAGGATTCCAGGTGGTTGGACCTTCTGATTCAGGAAAGGAGTATAGTACCAGTACTCCTATCCTACCAAAGGATCAGAAGTTAAAGGGAAAGGTTGCTGATGAGGAGAAAAAGAACAAGAAACAGCAACCCTCAATTCCCAGAAAATTAACATTGCATGCATAATGTGTGGTCTGCAAAACCACATGGCTAAAGATTGTTACTACAATCCTGCTAGCACACATTATGCAAATAATGTTAAAGAGAAGGAGTCAGGGAAGGTTTCACATTTGGACCATATCAAATGGTTCAAGTGATGAAAAAGGGAAAGCTTGTTTCCGAAGCAAGGCTTGTCTCGGAAGAAAACTCTTCTTCCGAGAGGAAAAAGGCTTCGGAAGTGAAAGCTGCAAAGACTCACAAAAGAGTCCCCTTGAAACCATCCCAGAAGAAGACTGCTTCGGAAGAAAGGTGGTGAAGGTCTCTTCCGAAAAGAAAGAAGCTTCGGAAGAATGCCAAGCTACAAAAGCTTCATCAAGCTCATCTTCTATGATCAACCAAGGGATGGAATGGAAGATCAAGGAAGATGCTGTAGCCCAAACCTCTTCTTCAAAGACATCCATTGAACCCCCATGCATAAATTTTGGTTCAATCATGTCACTCTCATTGGAAGAACCCAAGACCAATAAGGCTTGGGTTTCCAATCAAAACTAATTATCTCACCTTATGTGCAGGGACATCCATATGACAAGAATAACAACATTTGGATTGTAGATAGTGGATGCTCCAGGCACATGACAGGGAACAGATCTCTCCTTCAACAATTTCAACATTATGATGGAGGTCCTGTCCAGTTTGGAGGTGAGGCCGGAGGATATATTTCTGGCAGAGGAAGTATATCCAATGGAAAATTAAAAGTTGACAAAGTTAATTTTGTCAAACAGCTTGAACACAACCTGTTAAGTGTTTCTCAGTTTTGTGATCAAAAGCATCAAATGCTTTTCACAGAACATGAGTGCATCATCCTCAAACCTGGGATGACAATTCCTCAGGAATTGGTGCTTCTTAGATCTCCCAGGAGAGGGGATATGTACAAGCTTGATATGAACAATGCTTCCCCAATGGAGAAGTATCATGCTTTCTTTCCAAAGCTGATAGTGATGAGTCAACACTATGGCATAAACGAATGTGTCATGTCAATTTTAAGACAATGAATAAATTGGCTAAAAATAACTTGGTACATGGTTTGCCTAAAAAGGAATTTTTCTGCAAAGATAACTGTGTTGCTTGCCTGAAAGGGAAACAACACAGGTCTTCTCATAAATCCAAAGTTGTTAACTCTATCACTACTCCATTACACTTATTGCACATGGATCTATTTGGTCCCACAAGTATAATGAGCATTGGAAGGAAATCATATTGCCTTGTGGTAGTTGATGATTTTACTAGATTTACATGGGTATTCTTTTTAAGAACTAAAGATGAAACTGCTGAAACTTTAAAATCTTTTATTCTTAAAATAGAAAATCAAGTTGATCACAAGGTTAAAATAATTAGAAGTGATCAAGGGACTGAGTTTAAGAACTTTGTTCTTGACTCATTTGTAACTCAAAAGGGATTGCCAGACAATACAGTGCTCCTAGAACTCCTCAACACAAATGGTGTTGCTGAGAGAGAGGAGAAATAGGACACTTATTGAGGCTGCTCGGACTATGTTAGCTGATTCAAAGCTGCCTCTAACATTCTGGGCAGAGGCAGCAGTCAGCACTGCATGCTATGTGCAGAACAGAGTTCTTGTAGTAAAGCCACATGGAAAGACCCCTTATGAGTTATGGAACAAGAGGCCACCGTTCATTGGCTTTCTAAGGTCCTTTGGCAGCAGGTGTACCATACTTAACACAAAAGACAATTTGGCAAAATTTGCTGAAAAGTCAGATGATGCTATCTTTGTTGGATATTCCTCCTATTCTAAAGCTTACAGGGTTTATAATATTAAAAACCAACAATTTGAGGAATCCTCCAACATTGTAGTTAATGAGCACACTCCTTGTGTTAGGGGGAATGGCCCTGATCATATTTTTGATTTAGAATTGTTTCCAAACTATTCTAAACCATCTTGTGAGAATGTTTCAGCTGGAACAGGTGCTCAAAGCAATTCTGATGAAGATCAACTGTTTGAGCTTCCCAGACCTGCTCCAAGTTCTCCAAGAGCAACAACAAATCAAGTTCCCACTATTGAAAGATCTGACAGTATAACCATTTCAAGAAATAGTGGAACTTCAACAAGGGATTCACCTGATGATCTTCAAGTCTCCTCAGGTGATCCTACACAACACCAAGCTGATGGAAGCAGCATTTTGAAGGAACAGGCAACTGTTAATGATGCTTCACAGCAAAGAAATGATGATGTTTCTCTTTCATTCAATCAGTCCTCATTGAATGAGATTGAAACAACAGCTGGACCAAGTATTCAAGCTCCAGAGCAAAATATGTCCAACTTGGACCTATCTTTGCAACTGGAGGTGATTCCAAGACTCAGAATTCACAATACTCATCCAGCTGAAAACATCATAGGGGAAGTCTCTGAGGGTGTGAGAACAAGGGGACAAACTCACAATGGGAATGTCTGCTTGTACTCATGCTTCTTATCCCAAATGGAACCCAAGAAGGTGGAAGATGCCTTGAAAGATAGTAGCTGGGTTGAATCAATGCAAGAGGAGCTGCTTCAATTCAAAAGACAAAAGGTTTGGAACCTATGTCCGCTACCATCTGGTCAAGTACCTATAGGCACCAAGTGGGTATTCAGAAAAAAAAGAGATGACAGAGGCTTGATTATCAAGAACAAGGCAAGACTGGTGGTTCAAGGATACACTCAAGAGGAAGGAATGAATTGATATACTGATGTCTTTGCACCTGTTGCAAGACTTGAGGCAGTTAGGATCTTCCTTGCTTATGCTGCATCCAAGAATTTCACTGTCTACCAGCTTGATGTCAAGTGTGCCTTTCTATATGGGGATATAGATAGGGAAGTCTACGTATGCCAGCCTCCAGGATTTGAAGACCCACAGCACCCAAACTATGTGTGCAAGTTGGATAAAGCTCTATATGGGCTGCACCAAGCACCTAGGCTGTGGTATGAGACATTGTCTCAATTTCTTCTGAAGAATGGTTATACTAGAGGAACCATTGACAAGACTCTCTTCATCAGAAAGTCTGGGAAAGACATTTTGCTAGTTCAAGTCTATGTCGATGACATCATATTTGGTTCCTCAAATGACCAAATGTGCAAAGACTTTGAGAGCATTATGAAGAAGAAGTTCGAAATGAGTTCTATGGGAAAAATGGACTTTTTCCTTGGAATTCAGGTAAAGCAACTGAAGGAAGGGTTTTTCATCAATCAATCTAAGTATGTCAATGATATCTTAGAGAGATTTGATATGAAGGATTGTAAAGCAGCAAAGACACCCATACCCAGAAACCATGATTTATGCCCTGATTCTGAGGGGGAGGATACTGATCAACATCAGTATAGAGCAATCATTGGTTCTCTGATGTATCTCACAGCAAGTAGACCTGATATCATGTTTGCAACCTGCATTTGTGCAAGATATCAGGCTGCTCCAAAGGTGTCTCACCTAATTGCTGTCAAGAGAATCCTCAGATACCTCAAAGGAGCACCTAAGTTAGGTCTCTGGTATCCAAGAAATAGTGATTTTAATCTCTATGGTTACTCTGATAGTGATTAGTGGCTGCTCAACATCAAAGAAATCAACATCAGGTGGATGTCAATTTCTTGGTGGAAGGATCATCTCATGGCAATGCAAAAAGCAATCCTGTGTCTCTACATCAACTGCTGAAGCTGAATACATTGCTGCTGCAAGTTGCTGTGCTCAGCTGCTGTGGATTCAAAACCAGATGATTGACTATGGATTCAACTTCATGAGCACTCCTATCCACATTGACAACAACAGTGCTATATCCATCACTGAAAATCCAGTGAAGCACTCAAAGACAAAGCACATTGATATCAGGTATCATTTCATTAGAGATATTCATGAGAAAAATCTTATAAAACTAATCAAAGTTGATTCAAATGAACAATATGCTGATTTGTTCACCAAAGCATTTGATGAACAAAGATTTAAATATCTCATTACAGCTATTGGGATGATAAACATTGACTAGTTAATCTCAATTGAAACCTTTTCAATATGTAAAGTCTTATGTCAATACAATCTAAGCCCTGTTACAAAAGATCCTTCTTATTTAACTAAGTATAAGTTCTACCGAAAAGAAACTTGCCTCGGAAGATATCTACATAACTTCCGAAGCAAATTTCTCATAGGATAATTTTCTTCTCGGAAGTGTACTAAGTCTCGGAAGAAGCGATTGAGTTTATCTCAGATCTACTTCCGAAGCACTTAATACTTTCCACTTGAAAGCAACATGTATCTCGGAAGTAAGTTATTTACCTTCGGAAGTGCATTTGCCTTCGGAAGAACTTTACCTTCGGAAATACCTTATACTCGGAAGAAAGATTTTACTGTGTAACGGAAATCTTTTGGGCCCCACTCTATAAAAAGTAAAGATTTTGTTAATGATGTCGGATTATTTAAATGGCTTAACCTTACCGCCCCTGTCACATCATCCTCTGAACCCTCACATCATCTTATCCAAACCACCCTTTAAACCGCCATTTCATCCCATTTAAATACTTCCGGTTAATCACTTACACTCTTTTTACCAAATTCACTGCCCTAAAAGCTTTCTTCTTCTCCAATTTACCTCTCTCAGAACTTTTCCTCTGCTATCTTTCTCAAATGGCTCTAAACCCTCAGCACAACCAGGTCGCACTCCTTGACTCTTCAAGGGATGCTGACTTCTCTGATATTATCTTTTTCTTAGCCCAATCTTCATACTACACAGCACTGACCGTAAACCCTACCATTTACTCCAACAAATGTCCGAATTTTGGGCAAATGGTCGGATTGAAACCCTAAACGGGGTTCGTGCTATCAGGTCAAGTGTTTGTGGCCAGAGTTGGTCATCACTGAACAAATCATCAGGGAGCATCTTGAGCTCCATGATGAAGGCGCACCGACGGAATTCCCCAAATCTGAGTTAGATAACTCTTATCTCCAAATGGGATACGGTGGAGATGTAAGCAGGTCAACAGTCTACAAATTCAACTTCTCCTACAAGTGGAAGTTCCTGCTACATGTGGTTCTTCACTGTCTATCTAACAAATCCGGGGGATGGGATCAAATTCCCTATGAACTCGGGTGCTTAGTTCATGGGTTGGTACAAGGCCTGCGCTTCAACTACTCAAGGTTTGTGCTGACTAACCTTATGGGAAATCTGCAAAGGGACACATTCTTTATGTATCCCAGATTTCTACAGCACATAATCAACTGCGAGCTAGATCAGGGTAAGCTTGTCTGTGCAGCTGCTCTGTCTGCTCCCCAAATGAGGCCGACCATCTTCAAAGTCTTGAAGAGAGTGTCTACCAACTACACTGGAAGGGATACCGCACTACTTCCAGGTATGATTGAGCCAATGGCTCCTGGTGACATCCCTGTTAACCCCACAGGTGATGAACCCACACCAGCAACTACCCTCACTATCCCAAATCTACCTTCTCCTCCAATCACTGTCACCTACCAGAGACGTACCAAACGAACCCTTGTTCAATCTACTCTGATTGAACAAGCCCCTCCTCTTCAAACCAAAAAGGCTAGAGTGGAACAAGGGGCTCCCACTCAGCCAGAGGTCCACCAATCCTTCACTATTGACCTCAATATGGGTCTTGAGTCTCCTCAGTCTCAGACCCATGAGCCCATAACCCAGCTGATAGCCCTCAGGGTGAGTCTCTATACTCCCCAGAGCAGCCACCAAGGGACAGCTTAATGCCTTTTGACATTGATCAAAGTCCCTGGTCCTTAGGTCTTCATTCCTTTTCTTTTACTGACCTATTGACCGGAGCTGGTGAAGAGACTATGTCTCTCAAAGGCGATGAAGTTGATCCACTACACCCTATTAAGGATCAACAGAGCCTAGAGAAACCTCTTGTCTCTAGCCCACACCAGCAAAGCCCTACTGAGGTGAGTCCCACTGATATGGAGGGGACTCATGTAGATTCAGTTGCCACTACTGAAGGAGCCTCAATGGATCCTCAGGACAGTGGTAACAATAGTCAGACTGAATCTACGGCAACCATGCCCTATGATGCCTCTGAAAGAGACATCATTGTGCAAGGGAAACCAGGGTGCCAAGAAACCACATCTGGTGGTGAGGATGAACATACTAGGTATGTTACCTCATCTCCCCGTATTCTTCAAAAGAAGACGAGGGAAGAATGCAACTCATCATAAGAGACCTACTTTCTAAAGTCTCAAACCTTGAATCAAAGGTTAAGACTTTAGAGGATAGGTCTGCCACTCAGCAACTTGAGATTGAAAATCTCAAGGCCAAACTAGTGAGAAACAGATTGAGAGATCTGTTAGGCATGTACCAGTTCAAGTCTCCTTGACCTCTTCCTCTAGCTCATTTACCTCTCAAGATGATGCTACCAAAAAGGGGGAGAATGTTGAGGAACAAAGCCAAAGACAGGATACCATCAGTCAAGCTCTTACTTCTTTGAGCTCAAGACAACAAGCTGCCATCTTCCCTGAGCCTCCTCCAGTTGTTTTTCAAGTGGATCAAAGGATGCTTCAGGATCTAAATAGGATCTTCAACAAGTTCCTTTTAGAGTCCCTAATTGAACAACCCAGTCCGGATATGTCTATGATTTACTTTGGAGCTCAAGAGCTTCAGATGTTGAATGCACCTCCTACCACCGTTGAGGAAGTTGGTCAACCTAAGGCCCAAGTGGAATCTGAGATTGATTTCGAAGGGGAAACTAGGACTGATGGCCCAGCAACTGAAACAGTTGGGACAGAAGGTGTGTTTTCACAGGCTTCCGAAGCACAATTCGAAGCCTTGGAAGAACCAACACAAACTTCCGAAGCTGAGATTGCTGCTGCGGAAGGACTATTTTCTCTTTCCGATGATCTAATAGTCACAGATGCAATTCTGGAACTTGCATCTGAGGTTAATAGGGAGGACTTTCTCAGCCAACCACTAGCTATTACATCTGCATTGACTCAGCTCCTACCTCCACCACCCAACCTGAATCTTCTATCCAAGAACCACCAAAGTCTAGCACTTCCGAAGACATTAAAGGCAAGAGGAAGATGACTTCGGAAGAGCTTCAGGAAGAAGAAAGGTTGGAGAAGCTTAAAAGGAAAGGAAGACTGCCAACTGGGAAACTGTTAGCTGCAAGTACAAAAGCAGCTGCAGCCAACCAAGAGGCAATCAACAATAGAAGAAGAGTGGAGGTAATTGATAGACTTGTCAGTCTAGGGGCTGCTTCAGGAAGATGTACTCCTGCTACCATTAGAGGAGCTGATAGAGCTTGAAAAGGCAACCTTGCTGCAAAGACAGCAAAAGAAGAAGCTGCAAGGTTGGCCTTGGAATAAGAAAGGCTGAGAAAAGAAAGAGAAGCTGATCTGCAGCTGAGGAGAGAAAGGATCACTTTCCTACTCTCCAGAGGATTCTCTCAAGAGGAGTTGTCTCCACACAATAGTGACACGATCTTATGGCTCTTTAACAAAGAGCAAGATCAAACGGAGAAGGAGAGAAAGAGAGCTGCAAGGGAGAAGCTGGTAGAGAAGAAGAAGAAAGAAGAAGAGGCTGGACTGTCTGCCGCCAAGAAGATAGGTGAGAAAGCTTGGATGAAGAACTATCTTAAAGCTCATGGCTTCTCTGGCAGGCAAGTGGGTCCAATGTCTGAGAAGACTCTCCAACGACATGTCAGTGACATCAAGTCTGACATTCGTGCGGGGAGAAGAAAGGAGATGTATAGAAGGGGACAAGGGATGACCTCAAAAGCCACCTCTCAGCCCAATATCCAAACCCAACCCTAACCTGAACCAATACCCTTTCCCTTCCCAATCAAAACTGAACCTGAACCCTTCACCCCTGAACCTACACCATCACAACTACCAACTCCCTCACCTCAACCACCTAAACTACCTATCATCCAACCTAAAACCTTACCCAGAACCCAAACTCTTAAACCTACCCAACAACCAATCAAACCATCCCCTCAGCCTTCCAAACATCTCTCTATGGAGGAATTCAAGGCGATCAAAACCAAGCTCATCAACTGCACTACTCTGAGCGACATCTCCTGTGAGGAGGATACAGTCAACCTGACTTATGTTGATGGATCCTCAAGTTCCCTCACAAGAGATGAGTTTCTTGATCTGCCAAGAGGAACTTTGGACCAAGCTGCAAGACTCTTTGGCCTCAATTCAGATACATTGAATGAGGAAGAAAGAAGCTGAGGAGAAGGCTGGTGACTCTGCTGGACACAAAGAAAGGAGATAGGGTACCAAGACAATCTCTTGTACCCAGAAAGAAGATAGTCCAGTGGAGGTTCGAAGACTCTTCTCACAACTTTGTTGTTGAGAGAGAGAATGGTGAGATTAACAGGCTGAATGCCTCATCTCTGCTACACTTAAGCAGATTTGATATTGCTGAGTTAGCAGAGAAACCATTCTCCAACCCTTCAAACTCCGATGTAGCTGCCCACATCAGAAATCATCTAGGCAGCCTTCACATGACCGAGCTCACTGCCAGAAGCAAGGTCGAAGAGGAGTCAAAACTGAGAGAGGAGGAGGAAAGGAAAGGATCAGCAACCAAAGGCAAAGCCTTTCTTCAAATGGTTGAAGGTCCTGAACTTGAGTCCATAGTTAGATGGGAGTATGACTACAACTCCCGTCAACTAACTCTCTTCAGGGGGTCACAACAAAGGGTACATGTCATTCAAAGTGATAGACTGGATCTCCTATCCACGAATGACTTGTACAAGCTTCTCAGCACCACTTCCGGAAAGAACAGAGAGACAGACAAATATCTATTGTCCCTGGTGCTGAAGACTTTGAGAAGTAGAAATAAGTGAAGTTTTGGTAGCATCAGCCTAGGGGGAGTTTGTTGGATCTAGAGAGGCTGTTGCAACCAAAACCATATCACTTAGAAGATTTTGAGTACTGCATACAAAGGACTTCCGAAGCCAAGTGTGGGACTTCCGAAGGAAGAAGGAGCTCTTCCGAAGTCTAAGTGTAAAATACACTTCCGAAGGAAAACTCCAACTTCCGAAGATAAAGAAGTTACTTCCAAAGAATCATGACTTGAAGACAAAGTTCTGAAGTCAACTTCCGAAGTATAAAGAAGTCCTTAAAGCCTCGGAAGCATAGAAGCATCTTCCGAAGTATAAGTGGCTTCGGAAGAACTTGTTCTTCCGAAGCCAGTTAACCTTCGGAAGACACTTCTTTTATCCGGTAGACATAAGTATGGTCTGTCTGACAGTCCGCTGCAAATCTCTGAGATACTGCATGGCGTTTTCTCAAAATCCATGTAGTTGACCATACTTTAATCTACTGTTTACCTTTTTATGTTAAGTACAGTTGCCATCTTTAGTTGGTGACAAAAGGTAAGTCATGGACATGTCATGACTACCATATCTTAGATATACTTTATCTAAGATACCTTAACTTTAGCATTGTAGTATATGCTTTAGTCGTAGGTTTCCAGCTGGTATCAAGTATAACCGGCTGTAGGATCTAGTATATATAGTTTCTCATTGTAACTCTTGTAGTATGCTTGTAAGTGTCTTGTAATCTTGAGTTGAGAAGTAATATATACAAGTACCTTGAAAATACTCCTGCTTGTTCCTTTGATTACTTATTATATTATTATCAACTCTTGTTAAAGGCATTGCTTCATCTTGTTTGAGTGATATTATAAGTGAGTTTGAGAGAATTACAAGTGTTAAGTGACAAAACCCGATCCTACAAAAGTGCAACAATGGTGTCAAGGGTTTAGCTATTGAGTAAGGCTTTGGTTTCGTGAAGGTTTGTATAAAAAGTTTCCTTTTATGGCAGGTCAAGGCGTCTTCATGAAAATTGGGATTTTCACTTCATTTGGTTAAGTATACTAAGAAATTTTATTGTTCAAGAGTTTATTAGCTTCCTAGAAGTCGGTTATAAGGTATGGAAAAATTTTACAGTTTGGTCCCTCAAGTTTCAAAATTGACAATTTCTACCCTCAAGTTTAGTTTCTTGCCTTTTATGTCATTTAAGACAAAAAATCAGATTATTAGAGTCATATTATGATTATTATGGAGTGTGTGCTTCAAAACTTTAGTCTACGGGTTCGATTTAAAAAACTGCGCGTTTAACGCTCCCGGTTACGGTAAAAGCCGGATAGTTTTAACAATAATTTGGAGTTTTCATATATTTAAATCTTGGACCAGTAGGTATTTTCTAAAAAATTTCTTTATAAATTTTTAAGTCCTTAAATTGTGTAAATTGGCCTTTTATAGTTGAAAATCTTGTTTTTACGTTTGACCCGTTAATACGCGGTTTTGACCGGGTTTGACCATTTAAAGCTTGTTTGACCAATTTTTCAAATCCTTTAAGTCTTTTATTACTTAACTTACTGAAATCATATGATTTTTATTAATCTTAGTTTTGAACTCTATTTTTATGGATTTTTCTCAAAAACGATGCTCGGTTTGTACCCGTTTTCAGTTAAAATGTCATTTATTTGTGTCTTTGACCATTTAAATTATCCATTGACTCCAGAGTACTTTATTTATCATTTTTGAGCCTGGAATACTTTTCAAGAGTGTTAAATTTGTATACTTACTATTTTTAAGTCATTTTACCATGTTTTCGGGTCCCGAAAGTGACTAAAAGAGGGTAAATTACAACATGTCCTTTATTACAGAGATTAAATATTGCTAACACTTCTAATATTCACTAAAACCTACTGTAATTTCAGTCCCAACATGTTTCCTAGATGATCTATACATCCATATGCTTCAAATATGTAGAAAATGTCATAACCGACAATTACACTTGTGTAAACCATCTTAACTTGTGTTTAAATGTTACCAACACTTCATTTAACTTCATAAACAGATTGTTAAGGTGTCATTAAGTTGTTCATGAGTAGGTTACGGGTCTTGGTTAAAAGGATTTTTCAAACAAATGCTCAAAAGGGTGTTGTTACATGTAGAAAGGAGGGTTTCAAAGTGAAATCCATGTATCAACCGTGGATTTGAGTATGTAGCCACATGGAACTTTTAAAAACAGGCTCTTGGGAGTCCATTAAGTCATAAAAATGCAGGTCACAAGTTTGGTTTACAAGAGTTGAAGCTTTCACAAGGTAGATGATATCAAAACACTCAAAATGAGGGTTTTCATGGTGGAAATCGGTTTCCACCTCAAGAATGACTAACATAACATGAAGTTACCTTCAAGAACGTTGGGAACTCCTTAAGAACAAGATGATGGTGAGATGTTTCTGCTACAACAAGGAAATACACGGTTCTTAGATGATAAATGAAGAAAACAAGAGAAATGTCACAAAAACCGACAACATGAGCTTACACTCGATGTAACTCACGGTTTAGAAGGTGTTGATGGCCGTGAATTGCTTGAAACTCCTTGGACTTGAATAGAGAAACTCGAACCAAGGCTGGAAAGGTGGAACAACTACGGTTGTGTGACCAAATCTTCCGAACATGGCCACTTCTTTGCGGTTTTGCTCTTGGCCGATTAGAACTTGATGTGTTCTTCGAATTTTCTTCACAAGACTTAGAGAGAATCTGATTTAGGAGTGTTGTGAGGTGTGTGTGTGTGTTTGTTCAGCTGATTCGAATTAAGGGAGAGAGGGAGAGAGAGGGAGAGAGGTGCATGAAAGGTGAGTGGGTGTGTGGGGTGGTGGTGAAGAGAGGAGGGGAGTGGTGAGAGGGGCGGCCGATTTGGAGGGTAGTGGGGAGGATTTTCCATTTAATTTTAATTGTAATTTGATATTGTGTAGTGTAATTTTGTAGTATTGGGTATTATGTATTATTTAGTGGAAGGTGAATTGAGGTATCTAATGCATGCCCATGCATGCATGGCTGAAAATTATGTAAGTGTGAGTGTGTATGCTCACATTTTAATTGCCTTCTCTTGAATTTAATTTTGTAAGGGTGACTAGTTGACATTCCCGGGACACTAATTTTTAAAAAGGTAGAAACCTAAATTAGCTAAAACTCAAAAATAAAAATCACATAAAATCATAATTTACATCAATTAGTAAGAATTGTTCCAATTTCATAGTAGGGTTGAATAGTTTCAATTATTAGCACTCATAACATGGATAATGATGCAAGTAATCTAGGGTTAGGGTAACAACCTGGAGGTCGGTTGTCACAGCATATATTCACCCAAGGGCCCGTTCCTGGGGCCAATGATGGTACCAACTAGTATACCATCAAACGAGGGTGGGGGTGTCAACCCAGTAGTACTACCAATACCTAACCGTCAGTTCCCACACTGGAATTAAATAGTTGCAAAGATAGAACCACACAGCAGACCCAAGCATGTATTAAATAGTACTTGCAACACAGTATCACGTTGATTCCTTGTATGTAAAATGTAAGTAAGTTGTACAGCATTGAAAATGAGTATGCATACTTTTCCCCCAAGTTGTAAATGATTGAAATATTGTATAAATGTAAAAAGGGGCCACGAAACTCACTTGTTAAGTGGTAAGTATGTATGATCAATGTAATCCCAAATGTTGAATGCAATGAACAGTCAAACACCTATTGACAGTTATTGTAAGCATTAATGATATGAAATAAGCGTGCAATAATGTTCGGTCGGTTCGGGTTGTATCGGCTGGGTCGCGTGTAACTCACACAAACAGACACACGTACTAGACCTTATGTAGATCCAAGTACAAGACATTGTCGCCATTGATGATGATGTTTGAGTAAAAGTTTCATTGTTATTGAGGAAGTATTGAATTAGTGTCAATAGTTATAAGTCGGTTGATAGTTGTAAAACGTTAGTCTAATTTGTTTTGAATAGTATTTGTGCCCTTTTTAGCATTGACTTTAATCTTTGTGGCCGAACAATGGCTATTGTGTTAATGTTACCTCAACATCAAACGTCATACTCACACCACGCACAAGAAGGAAATCAAACACAACAGTTATAGTCGCACGACAAGACCAGACGCACGACTCAACCTCCATACGCACGAATCAACCCTCAATCGTGTGAATTAGCTTCATTCGTGCGATTGAGCCTTCATTCGTATGTCTGGCATTCAGTCGTACCACACAACACCCAATCGCACGACTCAACCTCCATACGCACGAATCAACCTTCAATCATGTGAATTAGCTACTTTCGTACGATTGAACCTTCATTCGTGCGATTGGACTCCAGTCGTGCGAATCACACACAATCGCATACACTCAGTCGGTCACCTGACTCAATCGCACACAATCATTCATACGCATGACTCAATCACATACATTCATTCGCACGCATGACTCAATCGCATACAAACACACAGTCGCACGACTCAGTCGCACGACATGCCTAGTCGCACAACTCAGTCGCACGATTGACTCAGACGCATGGTTCAGTCGCACGACCCACTCAGTCGCACGGCTCAATCGCATGACAGACCCAGTCGCCTGAACAGCAGATTCGCGACTGTGGTCAGGCTGAGCAGCCCCCGAGCTGCTCTAAACGCGGGTTTTACACAACAAGGACTTCCAGAAACACTCAACAAACATACACAAACATGAAACACAAGCAGAAAGACCTCACACACACACCCATACGACCTTGTGTATTCGGGTTGAACCCGAACACCCGAAACCCTAGTTTTGGACAGCCGTAAAAAGGCAAGAAAAGAGACAACCAAAGTCGTCTACCTGCTAGAAATGAGTAGATGAGGTTGTAGATGAAGTCTAGACGACGAAAACGAGACCACACGGGTTGGATTTGGTGCTAGAATGAAGAAGATATGTGTGTAGAGAGTGAAGAGATGAAGAAGATGGTGAAAAAGGTGAATTAGGGCTGGTATGGGGTTTATATACCCAGTCCAAGTTTGCAAAATTACAAGTTTAGTCCCTGCACTTAACCCCCAAATTTTCCCAAATTTGGTTCGGTTGAAAACGACTTTATTAGATGCTTTATATTAATTGTAAAAGTGCATTTAATGATATTGTGACATAAGAAATGGTTTTGTTAATGACGTTTAATATATATAAAAAATGATATATTTGACGGTTTCGAAGATGAAAGTTTTAAATAGTTTTTAGGGTTAACATATGGTTATAACGAATACACACGCACAACGATGATAAAGCACACATGATATCCACATAAAGAGTCAAATCAGGATGAGGAATGATCATTTAAAGAACAGTTAACGGACAATCACGTAAATTGACGGACCTTAAGGTGACGGAAGTCACATATTTATAGGTTAGGGTTGCGCATTCGGGCGACTGAACCATTAGTATGGTTCAGTCGTGCGATTGAGACATGCGGTTGATCCATTCGCACGACTGAGTGTTCAGTCGTGCGACTGAGCCAATCTCATGTTACAATCATACGACTGATCCAGTCTCCAGGTTCAGTCGTGCGACTGAGTCATTCGCATGAAGTTGTTCATGCGTATGGTCCATTCGCATGGGCCATTCGCATGAGAACTTCATATTGCTAAGTTTGAATGCATTCATTAATATAACATTATGTGTATCAATTCCAACAATCACAAACCTATATAACCAATTCAATATCAACTCATTAATGAAATACTAAACATTATAAATCACAATCAAACATTCACATTTCATTAATATCCCAACCATTACATAAGTGTAAGACAAACAAGACATATTACAATCATATCAGGATCTAGGTACATATGTATCAACAAAAGCAAGTTGTTTTGTAGTTGTTGAACGTAGTTGACCTTGTCAAACTTCACTTTCTCATTTCCCACTTCGCCTTGAGCGGTGATGTAACCTTCTTTATTCCAACGAATGATACGTGTCCCCCTTTAATTTGCTTAACGTTAAAAAGGAGAGACGAATTCCCGGTAATGTCCCTGGAAGCCCCACTATCAATAATCCAGGTATTAGTGATAGCGCTGTAGCGGACACCCTGCACATACAAAGAAATTAATTAGCTCAGGTTTGGGACCCAAGCCTTAACTGGTTTGGGTGTCACAGAGTACACATCCTGAACTCAACCCACTGTCCTTCAGAGGATGAGGGCACATCTTTCTTCTTCTTATACTCACTTTCAGACACATTACTTGTTTTGATCTTCCAAAAACCAGTTTTGTGTAAGGCCTGTTTCTGGTAAACAGACGACTGGCTTATGGTTTGAAATTTAGGTTCACTAATAATCTTAGGTGTAGCCTTAGGTGACACATTAGATCTAATTTCAGAAAATCTTGGTTTTTCATAAAAAAGTTCAATTTTCTTTTTAGGTGTCTGATAATAAGGATAATTTGTAGAGATATGTCCTCGTTTTCCATAACTGTAGCAGGATCTTCCTTCGACAGTTTGAGGAAACTGTTGATGTGGGGTTGAGTTTGGTCGGGGTTTTGATGAAGACTCTTCCCTTTTAGATGTTTCATCTTCTTTAACAAACTTAGTTGTTTTGACATTTTGAACATCTTTCACTTTCATTTTATTAGGATTTTGATGATTAACACGTTTAAGGTTCATTGGATTAGACCGTTTAGGTTCTGAAATAGATGTTTGTGAACCTGACTCTAATTTAACCTTTTCAATTTTATTACTCGAATCCTCAACAGGTATCTTATCTTTCGATCCCAAAGTAGAATCCTTTAGTTTAGTGACAGATTTCACAGGTTTCCCCGCAAAATTTGGATCACTGACCAGAGGAGTAGACACCACATGATCCTTTACTAGGTTATTATTAGTTGGTCTACATTTTGTGTTCAAAAGGATTTCATGTGGTGGATGTACTACCTTATAACCCAAACCGTCCCATGCATTCCGTTCTTTCACTAAGTTCTGAACAATGTGAGAAGAACTTGCCAAACAGTGTAGTTTTTGTTTTAATGAATCAACTTCAACTTGCAAAACTGCTTTTTCTTTCTTAGTTTTTGTTGGATCTAGAAAGGCTGTTGCAACCAAAACTAAGTCACTTAGAAGATTTTGAGTACAACATACAAAGGACTTCCGAAGCTAAGTATGGAACTTCCGAAGGAAGAAGGAGCTCTTCCAAAGTCTAAGTGTAAAATGCACTTCCGAAGGAAAACTCCAACTTCCGAAGACAAAGAACCTACTTCCGAAGATCAAGACTTAGAGACAAAGATCTGAAGTCAACTTCCAAAGTACAAGAAGTCCTCAAAGCCTCGGAAGCATAGAAGCATCTTCCGAAGTATAAGTGGCTTCAGAAGAACTTGTTCTTCCGAAGCCAGTTAACCTTCGGAAGACACTCCTATTATCCAGTGGACATAAGTATGGTCTGTCTGACACTCCGCTGCAAATCTCTGAGATACTGCATGGCGTTTTCTCAAAAGCCTTGTAGTTGACCATACTTTAATCCACTGTTTACCTTTTTATGTTAAGTACAGTTGTCATCTTTAGTTGGTGACAAAAGGTAAGTCATGGACATGTCATGACTACCATATCTTAGATAATACTTTATCTAAGATACCTTAACTATAGCATTGTAGTATATGCTTTAGTCTTAGGTTTCCAGCTGGTATCAAGTATAACCGGCTGTAGGATCTAGTGTATATAGTTTCTCATTGTAACTCTTGTTTCATGCTTGTAATCGTCTTGTAATCTTGAGTTGAGAAGTAATATATACAAGTACCTTGAAAATATATTTATGCTTGTTCCTTTGATTACTTATTATATTATCATCAACTCTTGTTAAAGGCATTGCTTCATCTGATTTGAGTGTTATTATAAGCGAGTTTGAGAGAATCACAAGTGTTTAAGTGACAAACCCGATCCTGTAGTTTTCTCTAAAGAATTTAAATAGAACTTGATGTCATTTGATTGATTTAAGGCAACAACCTCGGTGTCCCTTAGTTGTTTCCCCAACAGTTCTATCTTTTCTTTGAAGCTGCACTCATTTTGTTTTAAAACACGATTTGCTTTGGTGCAAAGTTGTAAATCATTTACTAGATTATCATTATGTTCTAATAACCTAGCAAATTTTAAATCAATGCTTTCTCTAAATTTATCACATTCAGTAAATGCATGTTTTTCAAATAATTCATCTTTAGAACATACCTGTGTAGAACTAGACGAATCAGCCATCAAAGCATTGTCAGACTCTTTGGTGACTGGAGATTCTGAGTTTGTAGCACTTAGCTCTTCTTCAACCAAATGATCAACGACATTCATAGCTTCTTCGATATCTGAAAGTGAATTCTCAGCTATGATGTCTCCTTCACTTGCAGATCCATCATCCAATATATCAACTAAAGCAATGTTTGATTCACCCTTAGAAACGAAACGGAAGGACCAGTCTTGTCCTTCATCACCTTGAGCAACCAAAGCCTTAGACTCTTGACTTGAAGATGAAGCTCCAATCTTATCCTTGTCTTGTCGGTTGAATGTAGGAAAAGGATTTCCATTATCAGTCTTCTTTGGCTTTGCGCACTCACGTTTGAAGTGCCCCTTTTCACCACAATTGAAACACGTGACTTTGGTTTTGTCAAATCCAAATGTTGTGTCTTTAGTGGCAACCAAATTTTGCCTATCTTTTTAACACACTTCTTGGCTCTTCTACCAGCACTAGCCAAGGCCCACATAATATCCATGCGTTCTAGCTCAGTTTCATCAACTTGCTCGTAGTCCTCATCAGTAAGATGACAGTTTCCAATCTTACCAGCAACTAATCCATCATAAGATTGAACTACAGCAGCTAGAAGGTCCATGTGCTCTTTAGCAACTTCCACGGTGACATTTTTGAGATTCTCGGTCTTCAACTTTGTAGTATTTGCCTGAGGAACTATGTATTGGGTCCAGATGACCCTGACGTTACGGTTCCTGATCCACTGCTTTGGGAAGGATCAGAAGAGCTAGACACAAACACCATTTGTAGTGGTGCACCAGAAGCAGCCGGAGTTGGAACTGAATTGTATAGTGCAGGATTCTGAACATAGGATCCTTTCTTTGACTTGTATTTCATACGTAGTTCTTCCTCCCTTAACTTCAAAATGAAATCATTTATGTCTAAAGTAGCAAGAGTGTCGTTTTGTCTCAGATTAGACATAAATAGATCCTATTTGTCTGGCAGACCATCAACAAAACTAGAGACTTTATCTTCCATGGATGTGGTCACACCATGTGTGTGTAACTCACTCATCAGATGATAGAATCGATCAATGATATCATCCAAGCTCTCATTCCCAATCAGAGAGAAATTGTCAAATTCCTTCTTAAGAGCTTTTGCCTTCAGTGCTTTCAGCGTTGAAATTCCTTCGTATCTCTTTTCCAAGGTATCCCATAATTTCTTAGACTGCTTGTTCTTAGAGAAGTGATGAAATATGTCCTTAGATATAGACTGAGTCAACAAGGCATATGCTTTCTTTTCAGCATTATGCAGAGTCTTCTGGGATTCACTCATTCCTCCCAAAGTCAATTTAACTCCATTTGCACTGACTGGTACCGTGTAACCAGTCTCAATGGATGTCCAAAGGTTTGGGTCAACTCCATTCAAGTAGATTTCAAACCGTTGTTTCCACTGAGGGTATTCATCCAAAGTTAACAGATTTGGCGGTTTGTTGTGGTTTCCAATCTCATTCTCCAGAAGTAGAAGGTTCTGGATACGCGAGTCCTTTCCAGCAGTGAATGCAGAAAACTGGTCTTCCATTGCTTTAAACTTGGTAAACTTAGACCAGGACAGATTCACTCGTGCGAATGAGCTATGAAAGATACGAATGAATTCAATCGGGCGATTGGATTCAGTCGTGCGAATGTGCAGGACGATTGTAATCAACTGACTGGATTTGCTTAACCATGCAAATGAGATATATGACTGAGTTCAGTCGTACGAATAAGAGTATACGAATGGGTTCAGTCGTACGAATGGTCCAATCGTGCGACTGAAGGCTGATATGTTTGAAAAATCGAATATTTTGAACACTTTGACACAAAATACGAATTTTCCAAAATCCCTAATCTGTCGTTTGATGAACAATCAAAACTTTAACACATGCAAACGTCAAATACACTTTTTGGAGCAAAAAGGTGACTCTTTTAATTGAAAACATAGGTTTTAACACGAAAACCAATTGAATCCAAGCAAAATAACGAGCCAAGACTCTGATACCACTTGTTAGGACCATTTTCGTACGAAGTACTAATAGATTCTGCGTGAGACCAGATCAAATAGTGCGGAATCATATTTGATTGGCGGTCCAATCAGTGAGAACGACAACCTAATCGATCTAACGTGGAAACAAACATTAAGAATTGATTAGAAATCGATCAGGAACGAACTATGAAGTTGGATAGGCTGTTGAGGACGCTCTGGACAGCTAGGGTTTGTAAATCTTCGAAGTCTATGTTTTTCCATGAATTATGTGGTATTTATAGGTTTGTAGTTATCATTCGTACGACTGAACCATTGGCATGGTTCAGTCGTGCGACTGACTTATGCGGTTGATTCATACGCTAGTCGTGCGAGTGAATCAGTATTATGTCTCAGTCATACGACTGATCCAGTCTCCTGGTTCAGTCGTGCGACTGTCAATAAGTATGATTCATTCATGCGTATGACCCATAAGTATGGTCCATTAGCATGAATAATCACCCGACTAAGTTAAACACATTTCTCAATCATTATTGACTTAGAATCATGTACAACAACCTCAAACCTATATATATGAACTATACCAAATACAATAATAATATGAATTATTCAAAGACAAATAAACATCAAAAGCATATTATATTTCATTAAGTAGTTATATTACACATGTGTAAGAAATGAAAGACTTTTACATTAAGAACATAAACTAGGAACATGATATATCACATACTGTCACATTTGTGATATGACAAATCACTCAATGGCAGATTGTTATTTCAATAAATATTGTGCCTTATGTGATGAAAGAAATCATAATACTGAAGATTGCTTCTTTAAAAAGAACTCGTCTCGGAAAGATTTTGATAATCAAATATTTTAAAGAAATCAAAATTATGGTTTTCAAGGATTATCAAAACAACCTTATTTAGGCTTGAGATCTCTCAAAAGAATCAATTCTGATTATGATAATCAGTATACTATCAGATCACAACAGTACAATCAAGGAAATTTCATTCCATGTTCAGTGCGAATGAAAAATGAAACATTTAACAAGAAATAATTTGTCAAAGAATGTTTCAAATGATGGTTCAAATTATCTTAATGAGGATCTTGAAAATCGGTTTAATGCTTTGAGGTTAAAACAACGAAAAGATGGTACACGTTAGCTTGTTATAATGAATACATGGTATGTTGACAGTGGGTGTAGCCGGCATATGACAGGCAACCAAGCCTTGTTACAAAACTTTAAGACAAAAGATGGTACACATTAGCTTTTGGTGGAGATGCAGGTGAAAGATAACCGGAGAAGGAACGGTATCTAACGGAGTTATAAGTTTTGATAAAGTCAACTTCTGTGCTTAGTTGAATTTTAATCTTTTATGCGTTTCTCAAATATGTGATAAATCTTATTCTGCTTTATTTGATGACTCTTATTGTTATATTTTAAATACAGGTTTCAAGATTAGCAAAGAATGGGTGGTTTTAAAAGCTGTTAGAGATCGAGATGTCTATAAGCTAGATATGTCTCACGTTGATCCTTCAACTGAACAACTTGTCTCATTGCTCATGCTTCAAATGATGAAAGCCATCTTTGGCATAGACGTCTGGGGCATTCCAACTTCAAAAACATGAACAAACTTGCAGTAGGAAATCATGTTGTGGGCATACCATCAAAGAAGTTTGTCACAACAGATCTCTGTAAAGCTTGCTTGAAAGGGAAGCAACACTGGGCGTCTTATAAGTCCAAACTTATAAACTCAAACTCCAAGCCTTTGCAGATGTTACATATGGATTTATTTTGTCCAGTAAACGTACAACGTATTGGAAAGAAATCATATTTATGGTTATTATTGATGACTATACAAGATTTTCTTGGGTTTTCTTTTTACGTGCAAAATCTGAAACGGTTGAGTTATTAAAAGAGTTTATCACGAAAGTAGAAAATCAACTTGATCAAAAAGTCAAAATAATTAGGAGTGATAATGGAACAGAATTCAAGAATGCTAATGTTGACATGTTCTGTGCAGGGAAAGGGATAACTCATCAGTTCAATGCTCCAAGAACTCCTCAACAAAATGGAGTTGCAGAAAGGAAGAACCGAACATTGATTGAGACAGCCCGTGCAATGTTAGCAGATCCTATGATTCCTATCACTCTCTGGGATGAAGCCATATCAACTACATGTTTTATTCAGAATCATACTCTATTGGTGAAAGACAAACAGAAAACTCCTTATGAGTTGATGTTTGGCAGGAAACCAAACATAGATTTACTTAAATCATTTGGTTGTCTAGTTTTGATTCTAAATTTAAATGATCATCTAGGCAAATTTGATGCAAAATCTGATGACGGATTCTTTCTTGGATATTCGTCAGCTTCTAAAGCATATAGAGTTTATAACTCTAAGACGAATGTTATCATTGAAACTTTTAATTTTACATTCCTTGAAAATTTATTTCCACCAGTTGCAAATGGTCCAGTGTGGTTATTTGATTTAGATTCATTTTCAAATTCTCTCAATTCTAATCTGTTTGACTATTCTTGTGTTCACGGGAAACAGGTAGGAGATCTTGGATCCTTTAGTGACGATTCAGACTCTGACGATATGGATGATTCAAGCCTGGACTATCCGTTTTTCTTGTTTGTGAGAGATTCTTTAATGAATTCAAATGTTCAAGAGCGACAAATTAATGAGCAACACCAAGTATATGCAAATTCTGATGTTTCTCAACCAGTTCCTAATGATGGACCAGAAATTCAACAACTTGAGTCTGGAAATTCATCTGTATCAGGAGATATAGATGTAAATAACAAGCTTGATTATTTCATCAACACACCAACTCAACTTCCAAATTTAACTTCTCATTCATCAAACTTGTTGCATCAGCTCTCCGACTTGAATCAAACCAATCTAGATGTGAATGTTCAAGAAGACGAGATCCAAACTACTCGTATTCACAAGAGACATCCCATCTCACAGATTATTGATCCTTTGAATGAGAGAACTACGAGAAGTCATACAAAGCAAGCAAACATTTGCTTATACTCGTGTTTTCTTTCTCAAATTGTCCCTAAAAACATCACTGAAGCTTTACAGGACAATAGTTGGATTGAGGCTATGCAAGAAGAGTTACTTCAATTTCGTAAACAAGAAGTGTGGAAGCTTGTGGATTTGCCAGAAGGAGAGAATATCATTGGCACAAAATGGTTGCTCAGAAACAAATCAGATGATCGAGGAATAGTTGTTCGAAAAAAAGTACGGCTTGTAGCACAAGCTTACACCAAGGAGGAAGGAATTGATTATGAGGAAGTTTTTGCTCCGGTTGCAAGACTCGAAGCAATTCATGTCTTCTGGGAATATGTTTCTTATATGAAATTCAAGGTGTACCAAATGGATGTTAAAGGTGCATTTTTGTATGGACCAATTACCGATGATGTGTATGTAAAGCAAACTCAAGGTTTTGAAGATGCTGAATTCCCTCATCGTGTATAAAGCTAAGCAAAGCTTTATATGGTCTACATCAAGCTCCAAGAATCTGGTATAAGACATTGTCCCAGCATTTGATTCAACATAGATACACAAGAGAAAAATTGATCCAACTTTATTCATCAAGAAGGATGCAAATGATCTCTTATGTGTGCAAGTGTATGTGGATGATATCATATTTGGTACAACCAGTCCAAAACTATGCTCGGAATTTGAAGAGATTATGAAATCGCGTTTCCAGTTGAGTTCTATGGGAGAAATCAATTTCTTATTGAATTGCAAGTAAAACAATCTACAGATGGGATTTTTATCAATCAAGAGAAGTTTGTTGATAAGCTATTGAAGAAATTCAAACTGCAAGATTGTCAATCTATCAGAACTCCAACTGATGTTAATACCAAGACTGGTTCTGATCCGAAAGGAAAATCTATAGACCAAACATTATACAAATCTATGATTGATTATTTAATGTATCTTACTGTATCTAGACCTAACATAATGTATGTTGTTTGTGTATGTGCCAGGTATCAATCAGAATCGAAGGAATCTCACCTAATTGCAGTCATACGCATATTCAGATATCTTAAAGGAAAGCCAACTCTAGGGTTATGGTATCCTTATGAAGGAAACTTCGAGTTACATGGATATACTTACAGTGATTATGGGGGATGCAGTCAAGATAGAAATTCTACTATGGGTGGTTGTCAGTTTTTAGGTCACAGATTAGTCTCATGGCAGTGTAAGAAACAAACAAATGTCTCAATATCAGCTGCAGAAGCTGAGTACATAGCTGTATCAGCAGGATGTTCTCTAATCCTTTGGTTACAAAACCAACTGCTGGATTACGGGTTCAATTTTCTTAAAACTCCTATTTACATAGATAACACCGCTGCTATGTTTATAACAGCTTATCCTGTTCAACATTAAAAAACAAAGCACATCGAAATTCGATATCATTTTCTCAGAGATAACTCTGAAAAAGGTTTAATCATTTTGATTCAAATTTCAACTGAAAAACAAATAGCTGACCTGTTTACGAAAGCCTTTTTACCTGGAAGGTTTGAGTATGTGGTTGAGTCTATTGGTCTTATTAATCATGTTGAAACCTGAATATTTTTCATTAAAGTGATAAGAACCCTCACTCCTTTTTCATAAATAACTGAAAAGGAAAACTATCAAAGTTGATTGCCTGATTGTAAATATTGTGTGTGTGCTAAAGGAAAAAGCAAATACAAAATTAGAAATTGAAAAATCAAAATAGAAAAATATAAAAGGAAAATAAAAAAATATAAGTTTATATGTTTCATTTATTTAGGATGTGAATCTGCCTATGCAACATTTGTGAGAAATAATAGTACATCAGATTTAGTCAGTTGCATACTTCACTCGATAATAAAGTCTGACCTGATCAGATATGATGTGCTGGTACACTCATGCAATTATACTGAGAAAGTAGATTCTTGTGATTTAACTAAATCATTATGCATTAGTGGGTATTCATCTTTGTTCATATGAGTAGTGTTGACTTATCTGATTGATTGCTTGTCAAGTCACAAACTCAAACCTGATGGTGATATGAATAACCATGAGATCTGTTTATCGTATGTGTTCACTTCTCTGTTATGAGTCATCATAGACCTGAAGTGACGAGGTATCCTCTGTTGTAAGTCATTACAGACCTGGATATTCTCACTTGATGCAAAAGATGCCAATGTGTATAATCCTTTCAAAAGTCCAAAATGGATGTCCTCTGATTCTTATGAATCATCTATATCCAATTCTTTATGAAGCGAATTTGGGGATTACCTAATGGCTTGTCCATGGTGGTTTTCTTAGAGATTATCAAATGGTTTTACCATAATGATTCTCTCATTGACCTAAACATGAGATCTGGTTATACATATATGTCAGGTAATTAAGTTGAGAAAAAGTGCTTCCTTGCATACCTTGACGAGGGTTGGACTCTCTAAATCTAAGTGTCGGTTCAATAATTTCATATCTAATAGAACCTTAACAATCCAAGAGTTGAAAAAGTAAGTGTGCTGATACTTTTACCAAAGTACTCATTGTCTGTGCTTCGATCTTGTGTCTCCTTTGCAACAGTAATGCTGACCTGGAACACACCTGATTAGGATTTAATCATTGTCCAAGACTATTCACAATTTCTTTTATGTTAATGTGTTGATTGTTATCTGATATGATCTCACTGCAGGCATATGATTCAGTGTACATATACTAGTGTTTTTATTTTGCTTTATCCTGATTTTTGCATAATTTTATGTGTGCACCCATGTTAATAATGATTGTTTTTCTCAGTTTCCACCTTATTTAAACTTCTAAGTTTGTAGACATAAAAGCTTGGGGGAGTAAAAAAATTGAAAAAGAGAAAATCAAAATAAAAGTCGAAAATGATGATGCTAAATTTTCAAGTATGTGTGTGTTTGATATGATTCAAAAATGAACCTAACAAGATCGTTACAACATAATATTCACGACTCTTGGCAAGGGGAGATCAAGCATGATCTCCCCTCTCATCCGGCAGCCCTAGGCTCCAGGCAGACTCCCTCTCAAATTTTTAACTCTATACACATTGAAACTGGTATATATAGGCCTCGGCCCATATTAGATGCGACTGGGCCCATTCATGCGATTGGACCATGCGTATGGTTCAATCGTACCACTGGACCATGCGTATGGTTCAATCGTGCGACTGGACCATACTTATGGTTCAGTCTTACGAATGGCCAATCGCATCTCTCACTCGCACAACTGGGCCATTAGCAAGGCTCAATCGCACGACTGAGTCTCATTCGCATATGCTCCTACGAATGACCCAGTTTTATGTGTTTACAATACATCACGTGTATTACATTAAGCCTAGACTATTCGAGAAGCGACGGACACACTATATAGGACAATATATGCTCCAACAAATTCCCCCTTGGATGTTGCTTGCGAATAGTTGATAACACCTCTTACAATCTTCAGTCAATCTTAGCTCTGGTTGCCAATAGAATCAAACGAAAACCATATTAGCCAACGTTGTCGATCCGTCAGGTTGCTACACTATCCCTGAAAATGAATTTAGGCACAATAGCTTTCGTTTACTTTGCAGAACACCATCATAGCATCAAGATTCCCCATATGACTGATTTTTCCAGATAATGACATGAATAGTTTTCCATTGCTTCAATCTTCACACAGGGCTAACCTGAGTAACATTAACACCTGCAGAAATTCCCCCTCACATTCAGCATATCCCAATATATAAACGTTGTGCTCTCTTGGCATCTTCATACGGTGTTTTGGGCAAAAGGTAGAAGGTTCCAATCCACAGCTGACAATCTCAACCAAATCAGCATGCACGTAGATTCATCATCAGAAACCGCTCACATCATCACTTTCTGATTGCGTCTTCAATTTCTCTATACATGGATTCCCCCTAAGAATGAGAATCCTCTCTGTGCGGATAAATATAACTTGATTGGCCCATAAATAGTCAGATGCTCCTGACTACCCCACAAAATCAGCACCGACTTTTTGTGTTCTCTACATTCACCTATTCTTGAAGTCCAACGAATAATAGGGTATCCATCGAACTTATTTGACAAAAGAATCTCAGGGTGAATGTGCTTTGCTCATCCTCAAAAATGTGCAAAAGGTAGTTCCGGATTTTTTTTTTTGGTCTGGAACACCGTTCATCCGTATGACGTGGAGGACAAATATCACATTCATGTGAATGGATGATATGAATGATATATTCGTGCGACTGGTCATAATACTGGTCCAGTAGCATGATTGGTCATAAGACTGGTCCAGTAGCATGACTTGTCATAAGACTGGTCCAGTAGCATTACTAGTCATAAGACTGGTCCAGTAGCATGACTGGTCATAAGACTGGTCCAGTCGCATTCCAGTCGCATTCCAGTCATACGAATGGTCCATTAGCATGGTTCAGTCGTACGAATGGTCCATTAGCATGGTCCAGTCGCACGAATGGTCCATTAGCATGGTCCAGTCGCACGAATGGTCCATTAGCATGGTCCAGTCGCACGAATGGCTTAGCATGGTCCAGTCGCACGAATGGTCCATTAGCATGGTCTAGTCGCACGAATGGGTCTGCACGTAAATTTTCAGATCTGCCAAAGCTGCCAAAAACCCTAATTTGATGAATTTTACATGAATCGAAACAAAATAGACATCATCAGATTCGCAAGGGTCATAGGAACGTGGTTTCGAGTTCAATTTTAACATAGAAAAAACACACGTAACAAGGTCTAAGCAAAACACAAAGAACACGAAGTGGGTTTAACGTCAAGAATCTGAAATAGAACCAGAAATCAAGAGCTCGGGTTGCTAGAATGATTGTTAGATCATTCAAGCAGTAACCGGCTCTGATACCAATTGTGAAGTCGGCTGGATCGGTAGACATCCGAGCATGTTCTTGACGGAAGGAAACAAAATTAAAACCAAGAGACAAACAATAAACACGATCTATAATAAAATGGTTTCATTGATAAAACCTAATGTTTACAAGATCGTTACAACATAATATTCACGACTCTTGGCAAGGGGAGATCGAGCATGATCTCCCCTTTCATCCGGCAGCCCTAGGCTCCAGGCAGACTCCCTCTCAAATCCTTAACTCTCTACACATTGAAACTGGTATATATAGGCCTCGGCCCATATTAGATGCGACTGGGCCCATTCGTGCGATTGGACCATGCGTATGGTTCAATCGTACGACTGGACCATGCGTATGGTTCAATCGTGCGACTGGACCATACTTATGGTTCAGTCTTACGAATGGCCAATCGCATCTCTCAGTCGCACAACTTGGCCATTAGCAAGGCTCAATCGCACGACTGAGTCTCAATATCATATGCTCCTACGAATGACCCAATTTCATGTGTTTACAATATATCAGGTGTATTACATTAAGCCTAGACTATTCGACAGGCGACGGACACACTATATATGACAATATATGCTCCAACAAATTCCCCCTTGGACGTTGCTTGCGAATGGTAGATAACACCTCTTACAATCTTCAGTCAATCTTAGCTCTGGTTGCCAATAGTGTTGATGCATGTATGTCCCTAGATCATGAGTTGTAATGTAATAAATCTTGTCTGTCTGATTATGATGTAATAGTATCGATTAATGAAATGATATGAATTGTTTGTTACTTGTGATGTTTAATATTTCATTAATGAGTCGTGATTGAATTGATTGGGTTTATGATTGTTTGAATGATTGCACATTATGTTATATTAATTAAAACATTCAAACTTAACTTAATGAAGTTCTCATGCGAATGGCCCATGCGAATGGACCACACGCACGAATAACTTCATACGATTGACTCAATCGCACGACTGAACCAGGAGACTAGATCAGTCGTATGATTGACACATAAGATTGACTCAATCGCACGACTGAACACTCAGTCGTTCGGATGAATCAACCGCATGGTTCAATCGCACGACTGAACCATACTTATGGCCCAGTCGCACGATTGAACAATACTAACATATAAATAGACCCAATTCGTGGAAAAACGTAAGCATTCATCCCATTACGATTCCAGACGTACCCTAGCCGTCCAGAAGCCTCCCAAACCGTTCTCCAAGTTCACAGAACACATCAGATCGATTGCTAATCGATTTCTGACGTTGATTTCAATTCTTGATTGATTCATCGTGTGTTCTCACTGATTGGATCGCCAATCAAATAGGATTCCGCACTATTTGAGTTGGTTTAACACGCTAATCACTAGGTATTTCGTTCAAATACCAGGTCCTAACAAGTGGTATCAGAGCTTTGGCTCTTGATTACGTGTTGATTCAATCAAGATTGCATAAAAGTTTGTGTTTTTGCACGAAAAACGCAATCTTTGGCATCAAAAGTGATCTTGGACGTTCCCTGCTCATCGAAGTTCAGTTTCTACGGACTTAGGCGATTTGGACTTGTGAAATTTCGAATTTTTACGGCTGAAACCCGTCAAACCTAGAAATTTTCGCAAAACAGCAGCTTCAGTCGCACGAGTGACTCATTCGCACGACTGGACTCCATTCGCATTGCTCATTCACACGACTGGACCTAGTCGCACCCTCATTCGGCCGACTGAACCGTTCGTTCGCATAACTCATACGCACCAGATTCATTCGCACGACTGAACCATTCGCCCTGTTCAGTCGCACGGTTGAACCAATCGCAGAGTTCATACGCACGATTAGACCATTCGCATCCTTCAGTCGCATCAGTTAAAGTTTGTTTGATTAGACTCTAAGTTTATTAGCCATGGAAGATCAGTTGTCAGCCTTTACTGCTGGGAAGGACTCGAGGATTCAGAACCTGCTGTTGCTTGAGAGTGAGGTGGGTAATCACAATAAACCACCAAAGCTCTTGACTTTAGATGAGTTTCCCCACTGGAAACAACGTTTTGAGATCTATCTCAATGGAGTAGATCCTAATCTGTGGGAAGCTATTGAGGTCGGTTACAGTACACCGGTGGGAGCTGATGGAGTTAAATTAACGTTAAGTGGGATGACAGACGCACAGAAAGTAAAGTACAATGCAGAGAAAAGGGTTTATGCATTGATCACTCAGTCTATCCCCAAAGATATATTCCACCAGTATTCAGAGAACAAACAGTCCAAGAAACTCTGGGATGAGCTAGAGAAGAGATATGATGGGAATGCATCATTGAAGGCAATCAAAGCAAAGGAGTTAAAGAAGGAATTCGATAACTTCTCATCGATTGGTAATGAGAGTTTAGATGAAGTCATAGACAGATTCTACCACTTGATGAGCGAATTGCATACACATGGAGTAGAAACAACTATGGAAGAGAAAGTAAGCAACTTCGCAGACGGATTGCCTGATAAGTGGGCTTCATTCGTGTCTAACCTTAGACAGAATGAAATGCTTATAAAGCTGGATATAAATGACTTCATTCTTAAGTTGCGAGAAGAAGCACTAAGGATGAAGTATAGAGCTCAGAAGTCTGCGTACACACAAAATCCAGCTTTATACAACGCCACGCCTCAAGCTAAGACATCTGGAGCACCTCTCCACACAGCATTTGTGTCTAGCTCGTAAGGTCCTTCACATGCTTCTCCTTCTGGATCAGACACGTCAGGGTCATCTTGTACCCACTATATTGGATCAGAAGCAAGTGCTACCAAATTGAAGACCGAGAACCTCGGTAATGTGACCGTAGAAGTAGCACGAGAGCATATGGATCTTCTAGCCGCAGTGGTTCATTCATATGATGGACTTGTTGCTGGAAAGATTGGAAACTGCCATCTGGCAGATGAGGACTACGAGCAGGTAGATGAAATGGAGCTTGAAAGAATGGATATAATGTGGGCCTTAGCTAGCGCTGTCCGAAGGGCGAAAAAGTTTGTTAAAAAGACAGGACAGAACTTGATAGCTACTAAGGATACCACATTTGGCTTTGACAAAAGCAAAGTGACCTGCTTCAACTATGGAGAGAAGGGGCACTTCAAGAGAGAATGTGTCAAGCCAAAGAAGACGGGTAATGGGAACCCGTTCTCGTCCTTTTCTCGCCAAGACAAGCAAGCCTCCAGTTCTACTTCATCAAACAAGGACCCAAAAGCCTTGACTGCTCATGATGATGAAGGACAGGATTGGAGTTTTAGGTTTGTCTCACCAGAATCTAACATTGCCAGTGTTGAAGATATTGATGATGATTCTGCGAGTGAAGGTGATCTAGCAGTTGAGATAGCAATGTCACATAGTGAAGAAACAACTGCAGCTGAGGTCAGTTACAAGCTAAAGGAGGGTGACGGGGATGATGGAGATGGTGATGATGAAGATGATGATGATGATGAGGAAGATGATGATGATGAGGAAGAGACTGGGGAAGACAGGACAGAAGGTCGAGATGACGATGACGAAGCAGAAGGAGGGGATGCAGCTGCATCGGCCTCTGCTTCTGGTCAAGAGCGAAGATCTAAGCATCGACAGGACCAGTCATCCACCACTTCTGCTCCTCCGAGCGACACGCCCCAGATTCAAGACAAAAGTACAGATTAGATGTCTTATATATTTATTTATTTTGTATTTGAATCATGTAATGAAAAACAAGTGTGTTGAATGTTTATATATTAAATTAATATAATTCTGTTTGATTACTTACTAATGGTTTATGTGTTGAATGTGTATATCAAACAGATCCAAACTTTCAAAGGGATGAGTTTGACTTTGCTCCCCTTCAAATGGTCAAGACTCAATTAACCATGATTCTTAACCTACAAGGGAATGTGAGACGGTCTGTGAGTTATACCCCTGAAGAAGGGGAAATAATTCATGACCTATCTGATGAGCAACTGGCAGAGATGTTCAGACTCAATCCCGATGAAATAGTCAAGGACGCTCCAACAGTTGATTCAACCAGTGATGAGGAACTTAATGACATTGATGAAGTTGAGGTTGAAGACATTACTGCAGAAGAGTACCCTCAGTATGCTGACGCCGAGGGAAATGTGGTCCCCAATCTGGGTGAATCCCTAGTCAGTGATACGTTTGAGGTACTAGACAAGATGGAGCAGGAAACTGAAAAGACTGAAGGAACAGCCCAAGCCTCCAATGATGACGTAGATATTCGCAAGGCTGAGTGGGCTGCCTGTTTTGAAGAAGTAAGAGCCCAGCGTGCTGCACCAAAGAAAGATGCCTACACCAAGCTCTACAGAGTCAAGAAACACCATAAGGTGTCAGGCAGGATTATCTCAGGGCTTATTTTGATGACCTTAATGCGTATGCACTTAAGAGGGAGCAGGGCATAGAGTACTTCAGGTTTCCACATGATCTGAAGACTCTACCTGGTTTTGAGCTCAACCAGCTGGCTAAACTAAAGCTGCTGTATGCTGACCCAAGAAAGATGTCAGGCTGGTTTGAGGCTGCCCTGAAGAAGGAGTACCACACCCGATGGGTTAACTTCAGACCACAACAGCCTACGAGGTATATAAGAAGGTCTGAGGTTGATGCCATTACTGGCAAGCCCAAAATTGTGCTGAAGTGGAGTCCTCCGCGCACTATGTCGGGAATCCCTCTCAGGGAAATGCCACAGGACTTCACTCCACACTTCAAATGGTGGTACTATGATTGGAGAACCGCTGAAGCTGTCATAGTTCTGAATAAAGAGGGCCAAATGGATACTATCAGGGTATTCGACCCAATGTGGCTAACCAACTTGTCTGCTAATGATGTCTATACATTATACAAGTGGCCACTGTTCTATGACACACAAGACATTGTACAAGCCCTCCAGTTCCAAAACGTTATACGACTTTGCTTTGCGTTTGAGATACACGCAGGAGTCACTAAAGAGGAGAAGTACAAGAAGTATAAGGAGGTGATGCAGAAGACAGGAGATTAGATAGATCTAGGTCCAAGGGGGAGTTTGTTGATGCATGTATGTCCCTAGATCATGAGTTGTAATGTAATAAATCTTGTCTGTCTGATTATGATGTAATAGTATCGATTAATGAAATGATATGAATTGTTTGTTACTTGTGATGTTTAATATTTCATTAATGAGTCGTGATTGAATTGATTGGGTTTATGATTGTTTGAATGATTGCACATTATGTTATATTAATTAAAACATTCAAACTTAACTTAATGAAGTTCTCATGCGAATGGCCCATGCGAATGGACCACACGCATGAATAACTTCATACGATTGACTCAATCGCACGACTGAACCAGGAGACTGGATCAGTCGTATGATTGACATATAAGATTGACTCAATCGCACGACTGAACACTCAGTGGTGCGAATGAATCAACCGCATGGTTCAATCGCACGACTGAACCATACTTATGGCCCAGTCGCACGATTGAACAATACAACCTATAAATAGACCCAATTCGTGGAAAAACGTAAGCATTCATCCCATTACGATTCCAGACGTACCCTAGCCGTCCAGAAGCCTCCCAAACCGTTCTCCAAGTTAACAAAACACATCAGATCGATTGCTAATCGATTTCTGACGTTGATTTCAATTCTTGATTGATTCATCGTGTGTTCTCACTGATTGGATCGCCAATCAAATAGGATTCCGCACTATTTGAGTTGGTTTAACAAGCTAATCACTAGGTATTTCGTTCAAATACCAGGTCCTAACAAATAGAATCAATCTAAAACCATATTAGCCAACGTTCCCGATCCGTCAGGTTGCTACACTATCCCTGAAAATGAATTTAGGCACAATAGCTTTCGTTTACTTTGCAGAACACCATCATAGCATCAAGATTTCCCATATGACTGAATTTTCCAGATAATGACATGAACAGTTTTCCATTGCTTCAATCTTCACACAGGCTAACCTGATTAACATTAACACCTGCAGATATTCCCCCTCACCTTCAGCATATCCCAATATATAAACGTTGTGCTCTCTTAGCGTCTTCATACGGTTTATTAGACAAAAGGTAGAAGGTTCCAATCCACAGCTGACAATCTCAACCAAATTAGCATGCACGTAGATTTATCATCAGAAACCGGCTCACATCATTACATTCTGATTGCGTCTTCAATTTCTCTATACATGGATTCCCCCTAAGAATGAGAATCCTCTCTGTGCGGATAAATATAACTTGATTGGCCCATAAATAGTCAGATGCTCCTGACTCCACACGAAATCAGCACCGACTGATGACATCTTCTCTTCTCTCTTTTGTGTTCTCTACATTCACCTATTCTTGAAGTCCAACGAATAATAGGGTATCCATCAAACTTATTTGACAAAAGAATCTCAGGGTGAGTGTGCTTTGCTCATCCTCAAATCTGTGCAAAAGGTAGTTCCGAACTTTTTTTTTTTGGTCTAAAACACCGTTCTTCCGTATGACGTGGAGGACAAATATCACATTCATGTGAATGGATGATACGAATGATATATTCGTGAGACTGGTCATAAGACTGCTCCAGTAGCATGATTGGTCATAAGAATGGTCTAGTAGCATGACTTGTCATAAGACTGGTCCAGTAGCATTACTGGTCATAAGACTGGTCCTGTAGCATGACTGGTCATAAGACTGGTCCAGACGCATTCCATTTGCATTCCAGTCATACGAATGGTCCATTAGCATGGTTTAGTTGTACGAATGGTCCATTAGCATGGTCCAGTTGCACGAATGGTCCATTAGCATGGTCCAGTCGCACGAATGGTCCAGTTGCACGAACGGTCCATCAGCATGGTCCAGTCGCACGAATGGTCCATTAGCATGGTCTAGTCGCACGAATGGGTCTGCACGTAGATTTTCAGATCTGCAGCCGGCAAAGCTGCCAAAAACCCTAATTTGATGAATTTTATATGAATCAAAACAAAATAGACATCATCAGATTCGCAAGGGTCATAGGAACGTGGTTTCGAGTTCGATTTTAACATAGAAACAACACACATAATAAGATCTGAGCAAAACACGAAGAACACGAAGTGGCTTTAACGTCAAGAATCTGAAATAGATCCAGAAATCAAGAGCTCGGGTTGCTAGAATGATTGTTAGATCATTCAAGCAGTAACCGGCTCTAATACTAATTGTGAAGTCGGCTGAATCGGTCGACATCCGAGCATGTTCTTTACGGAAGGAAACAAAATCAAAACCAAGAGGCAAACAATAAATACGATCTATAATAAAATGGTTTCATTGATAAAACCTAATGATTACAAGATCGTTACAACATAATATTCACGACTCTTGGCAAGGGGAGATCAAGCATGACCTCCCCTCTCATCCGGCAACCTAGGCTCCAGGCAGACTCCCTGTCAAATCCTTAACTCTCTACACATTGAAACTTGTATATATAGGCCTCGGCCCATATTAGATGCGACTGGGCCCATTCGTGTGATTGGACAATGCGTATGGTTCAATCGTACGACTGGACCATGCGTATGGTTCAATCGTGCGACAGGACCATACTTATGGTTCAGTCTTACGAATGGCCAATCGCATCTCTCAGTCGCATAACTGGCCCATTAGCAAGGCTCAGTCGCACGACTGAGTCTAATTCGCATATGCTCCTATGAATGACCCAGTTTCATGTGTTTACAATATATCAGGTGTATTACATTAAGCCTAGACTATTCGGCAAGCGACGGACACACTATATATGACAATATATGCTCCAACATCATCATTAACATAGATCGTACCATTTGAACCTATCACTAGATCATTTTGTTATCATGGCTATTATTTAAACTCAATTACCAAATTTTAATTACCCTTTCTTGAGAGGATTGGATAAGTGAGATTGGTTAAAAGTTTGACTTGATTTTGTAGCCTACTAAAAAACCACATGATTAGATATTGTATGATTTGTTTGATAATTTTTTAAATCAAGATTGATTCATTATAAAACACATGACTAGATAAATGGATGATTTGAATGATTCTTATTATGTGAACAACCATTTTTATTGTTATAAAAACAACATGATAAGATGGGTTAGAATCGATAGCAGCACCTGGTTTATATTGTTCTTCATTTCCCTTTGTTGTGTTGGTTTACTTTGTTAGTTAATCTTAATTATTTTCCAATGTCTTTATTTGTAAATGTTTCATTGTTCATGTGTGTATTGTGTAAATTATTAGTGTATTTATTATATATGGATTCCCTTTCCTATTGGAAAGGAAATCATTCACCAATTTATTACCATAATTATATGATGAGTTGCTAATCCATCCATCTTTGCCATTTTCCCTACTCTCTATATCATTTTCATCGACCACCACGTTCCTCCTCTACAACTTTAGATGGTAACCTTACTCTCAACACAATCCTCCACATGATTACTTTAAACTTTTTCCATCTAATTATCTACCATGGAAGAACCAAATGCTTCCAATCCTATCGTTTTCGTACCTCTTAACTCACCTAGATGGAACTTCATCTCCTCCCTCCCCCACCATCACTCAACGACAAAACAACACCATACCCTCTTTACACTTCTTGGTATGCAAATGACCAAAAGGTTGTCCTCATCCTGTGTGGCCTTGTGGCTTCTTTAGAAATTTTTTTCACAACTAATTTATGCATCTAAGCCTCTGCAAGTCTTTCATGGTCTGCTCATTCAAGCCGAAAGCTATGAACAATTCTAACATTCTTTTCATGGTGCTCAAACCCTACTCGTCGAAAGTCTAAATTGTAATTTGCAAGCAGAATGATATGTTAATGAGGTTAAAACGTTAACATACTTAGTCCATTTGAGTTTAATTTTACTAAGATATAGTGTAGGGACTTTGCTTTCTAATGATACCAAGGTTAGTGCATGCATAACTCAATATTCTAGAATATTAGAACAAATACACAAACTTCAAGACTAATGTCTAAACTACAATAAAATGTTAATAAAAGTGAATAGTGATGGAACATAAGGTTTTAATGTTAAGAAACCTAAAGTTAAAAACTCACTGAACCCAAAACTAAGACATATACGTTATTGAACGTGAACCATCATAGAAAGTGAAGTGATCAACCAACATAAAAACTTGATATTACAAACCTTAAAGATGATACATTGAACTTGAACTTAATGTACATTATAACTAAGTATATGGTTGAACATTAGGTACTTAACTATGTGGATTACAACCAATTGGATTAGTCCGATTCTTTAGTAATCAGACTTTGATTTGATACCATTTTGGATTAGTCTGATCCCTCTAGTTTTATGTCGTTTGGGACCTTTGGACTTTTGGAGTTATACTGCTATCTGAGGTCATGGACCCTTTTTATTATATATTTTATGTAGGGGAAAGCATGCTTAACTGTTTTGGACTATGCTACGATTACATATTTTTGTTTTGGACTAACGTATGTTGTTTGGGTCATAAGCTAGAGGCTAGATGTCCTATGTGAGATGTGTACTCGTTCCTTTGTTTTATCTTCTTTTTTATGACTATTTAACTTTGGTTTATTAGTACTAATAGGATTGACACTCCAACCTCATTATCAGTATGCTAGCTAAGACTGACTTTGCATGGCCAAACCCTTGGGTGAATATAATCCGATTGATTTGTGTTTATGCTTGTTCTTAGGGCATGTATGTTGTTAGGCTTGGTCATGAACTTATGTTGTTAATCTTGATTGCTTATGTTCCTATACACACAACTATTGTACTTGACTTATACCACACATGTTTTGACTTATTTTAAGTATGAACCCACCAACATATGTTGACTTTCTAAAGCATATCTTTTCAGGTAATAATGGTTGAGGCTTTACTATATTTTTCTAGATACTGTTAGACGAGACCGTCTATCATTTGGCATTAGACATTTATTCAATAGCGAGTATTGTTAGGTTTGTTAAAATTGTTTTGTGGAAACGTATATCTGTTTGAGAAAGCTAGTTTTTTTGGTTGGGCATGTTTTGCCCTAGTTATCCTAGTGTGGAATTTGATGTTCATTGTGTTTATTTGATATTTGTTGCAGTATTGGCTACCCTTGGCACTAGTTTCTTATATGTTGGGTGTCATCATGATCTGTGACATCTGGTAATATTCCGTTACCAAACTCCGTTAGTTCCGTTAGGTATTGCATACACGTGTCGTGGGCACACACTAGTTGTCGTTGAACGTTGGTTAATAATCTAATTAATAATGTGGATTATTAGTTGTGATTATGTGGTTCATGAATTTATAGAAGTTTATATGTTTACTTTATAAATTCTATGCGATAACGTGACAACGTGTTATATATATTCCATGTGTTGTGTGATTTATTGTAAATGTTGATGATTATTATTCTTGGTTAATAATACTTATAAATTGTAGTCTAGATTATTTAAAAAGTATTAGAATGATAGTTTTTATATAATAAATTAAAGGAGTTATTTTGTAATTACCTTTTAACCAAATATTACCAAAATTAAACTCAACCCTAGCCCCCAAACCCCATTTGCGGCCGTAAACCCCTTCCCCACCCTCTCTCTTTGCGATTTTGATCAAGAAACAACAAGAACAATTCGATTTTGGTTGGTTCCAAGAATTAGAAGGTATTTTACAAGTCCAATTGTTGATTTCTACACATTTAGAGGTATGCTTTATCATGTTGTTCATAGTTTTGATTCTAGATGTAAGGTGTAACACCCCAGAAATTCAGCCCAATAAGAAGCCTTATATCATAATAGGGCCCAATAAAGGCCCGGACTGAATTGGGCTTACCAAAGAAAACTCAGATAAGAAACTAATATTTCAGACCCATTTAAGGCCCAATACACATTTACCATCTAAATAAATAAGTAATCATAAAATAATGAATTGATATGTGATTCGAAGTAACTATGATAAGATACAACTAAATAGATTCAAAACCCATACTGTGTAAAGTTCGGTAATCTAACGCGTTCAAATGTCTAAGTTCCATTAGAATTTCATTATAATGGCTTGATATCCTACTAAAATCATTCTTAATCATGATTCGTATAGTAAATAATGTTTACTAAAAGATTCTAAATTTGAAGTGCATAATCAACTGAGTTGCGTGGGAGAAACGCAAATACTGGTTACACCGGCATATAACTTAAATCCGATATGTCAACCGAGCCCTATAACATCATAAATATTTACCTAATTATTATATCAATTATAATATTCTAAATTTGAGAGTGAGATATTTATCAAGAGCAAATGCATTTCAAGACGCGACCGAGACGTGTACCGGCTTTAACGTTAGTCAAACCCGAGAATTTGACAATAAATGTACCGAATTGTTTTATTTCAAGCAGAGGTAATTAGATATATCTATTATTGGTCTTCTAACGAGGTTTGATCCGAAAGACCGGTTGACACGCGATAACGAAGATCACGGGGCGTATACGCGATATTGAAGAAAAGCCACCTAAAAACCCTAGGTATTTAAACAACTTTTCCACATTTTCCTCATTTGCAAACCCTAAAAACCAAGAAAAAAATGCTCCCAAGAGCTGCAGCAGCCGCAACCGCCAGAACTGGATGGCGGTGTCCGGCGAAGTCTCGGCTTACCCCACTAATTCCGACATCCTGATCACGATGGTGGTGTTGGTTTTCTTTGAAACACAACAATGGTCGAGATATGGACGGGAGAAGTGGCGGCGGCTAGGTTCCGGCGAGGGTTCCGGCCACCGGAGCCGGCGAGTGGCGACGAGTACCGCACATGCTCTTTTTCCTCTCGATGAGCACCTTCCAACGGTGGTAACGGTTTCCTCTAACTTGTGGCGGTTTGAAAGTTATGGGCTGATGAAGGTGGCAGCGGCTAGGGTTTCGGCCACTTGGTGGCTGCCGGTCACGGCACTGCTGGGCGGAGGTAAGTACTGATGATTGTGAGTGGTGGTTGCTGCTGTTTGAGGTGAACTAAAGTCGTTTGATGTTGTTCTAGTGGTTGCATGTTGAAATCTAGTCAAGATCGGCGAGTTTGGATGATTTGGGCTATTTCTGGTGGGAAATTCCGGCCAACCAGGAGGCTGCCTGGTGGCGGTCAGTGGCGGTTCATGATGGAGAGTGGCTGCGTGTGGTGGATATTAGTGGTAAAAGTCATAACCGAGGTGTTTGGTAACGTGTTTTGTGATTTTGGTTGCGTTTAGGTAAAAGTCTGTAAGGCTCCGTTCCCGGAAAACCTCACAGTTGGTTAATCATAGCTTAAAATCAATTTTAATAATCAAAATATTGCAGCGGAATTAAATAGACATTCATTAGAAACTTTGAAATCATATTGTACTCATACATTTGTCCTTTAATTGCAAACAAAACATGTTACTTGTTCTTAAATTACAATAAAGATTTCATAAACAGTAATGCCATCCTCCCCAACTAGCTCCGTGTGCCATCCTCAGCATCAGCGCTTACCTGCCAACTATTATGCATAAAAGTCAGCTTCGCTGAGCGAGTTTTAGTTTTAAATAATATAAGAAAATATAAACTTTATCCTTCATATAATGACCATGCATACAACATAGTACATAACATTACATGCATCATAATAAGCATGTTCATTATCTTTCATTATCTTTCACTTTCATCATAAACGAGATTGCACAAAGCAAGAGCTCCATGTTGATCGACAGCAAATATAAATCCCTGTCGGTACACATGAATACGGTAGCTAGCCCCCGACAGTTGATCCACACTGCAAGGCACATAGCCCGCTCATGAATACAGATCCATCATCATACATTAGACTCACATAAGTGACGTCTATCATAGTGCTTGCAAGACTATACATCATCAAACGGGCCCGGGGGTAACATTCATTAAGTTTCACTTTTTGTTAACATCATCTTCCTCTTTAATATATATAATACTTAACTTATTAAGTACACAACACGCCAAGTACTAATCATCATAAAACATAACCGACCCTCCGCCAGACAGCGGGGGTTTGGGAGCGCCAGCCCCTGACAGCGGGGTCCTAGGGGCAGCAACCCCTAGTGGGGTCCAAGGGGCAACGCCCCTGGCTGGGTCATTTAAAATGTAAATTTAGTATGCATAATAGCCCCAAAACATGGAAAAACTTATAAATAGAGGATCTAGAACTCACCTGGATACCACGAATAACTTTTAGACTAAGTTTTCTAGGCTAGGATCACACTACACAGCCTGTAGACAAGTTAACACTCTAAGGGGTTAATTTTCTGCCTAAATTCGCTGCTAATTTTGCTGCAAGATCAACAATTTCGCAGCTAGATTCGCCAACACTTTTGCTGCTAGTTTCACCAGCAGTTTCGCTGCTAGTTTCGCTAGCACCTTCGCTGCCAGTTTCGCTGCCAGTTTCGCCCAACTTTCGTTGGAAAAACATGTCTGCGAAACTACCTGCGAAACTATAGTTTCATAGGAAGTCCTCATAATTTCGCTGATTGAATATGCAAATTCGCTGGATGCATACACAGTTTCACAGATCGCATAAAAATTACGAACCAGCCCGTTTTTAACCCAAAATCATAACTTTTTACGTCCAATCTCTTAGTTTATCATCCATGAGGCTAAATCTAAGCTTTATACATGTTTTCATACGTAAAAATGTGACCTTTATGCGATTCTTTGCAACTTTTCAAAACCCAAAACCCTGAAATCCGGGTTTGATCTACAAAAGGGTTTAGAGGTCGATTCTTACTTGGATTTGTTGCTTCTTTCTTAGGTCTTGATGCTCCAACACCCAGATCTTCAATCTTTTAACCTTGGAAGCTTCAAATCTTGAGTTTTCTTCACTTTCTTTCTCTACTTTCTCTCTCTCTACGAATTTTGGTGGCTAGGGTTGCAATAAGGAAGATGAAGGCTGGTTTGGGTGCTTAAGGGCTGATTATGGGCCTTTAATATCATAGGCCACTACCCAATAAGCCTAATTTAGCCCATGACCATTTCTTTACTTTATTAAAATACCCAATAATTAAGCCCATTATCCTTAATGAGGGTTTTGACTTTTCGGGGTGTTACAAAGTCTGTGTTTATTGAAGTGTGTACAAATAATGTTAGTGCGTTTTGATTAGGTTAAAACGTCAGTCAAAGCTGGTCAAACATGGTCAATGGACAGTCAACGCGATGCAGATTGGATCATGTGGATTCTAGGACGCGAAATGGAAACGCTAGGTATAACCTTGCGCTAGAAATCCATACACGTAAATATAATGATTATATATTAAGTTGTGTATGTTGAGCTTCAAATATGTATAAAATGTTAACTAGTTATAACTCATCAAGAATGAATGTGTAAACTCGAAATGGCATGAGCAATCACTTAATGATAAACAACTTGGTAATGTTATCATATAAACGAAAATTAGACAACATATAAGAAATTATTTAATCTCATGTCATTCAAACCTTTGCAAGACTTCGGGATGCAAAATACATTCATGCGTATTTATATATTTGTACATATAGATAGTTTAGGTTAACCGATATTCACGTGTATTTATTTAAGGCTCATAATTCTATAATAATCCATCATCTTTTTATTATTAAAAGTCGATCATCTCATTATTATTCGAATAAATATTATTTGTATCACCCTTTTTATTCAATATAATGACAACTATTATTGATATCCAAATTATTCTAGCATCATATTAACTATATTATTGGTAGGAATATATTTATATAATTATGGAATAGGGATGATCTTTTGAAGGTGTGTACTTACACATATTGTTTTAAACATATTTTTGGTTTGCATTAAACGTGTTAAGCGGAATTTAAACATATGTATCCGTGAACCATCTAAGTAATGTATAATTAATAAGCTAAGCATTTTAATGGATTAAGTTAGGAAATCTTAAAAAGTATATATGCTATGCGCGTGAAGATAACATAATATCATGACATAAGAGTTTAATCCATAATATTTGATGCATTGTAGATTGCTAATACTACTCAACATTTAGAGGTTTGACTACCTGCATACCTATACAAGTATCACACATTTGAAGAATCAATTTAACATAAGGATATAAGCATAAGCAATATAAATATCATTTGGAACATTATAAAGTACTTATATCATCAATAATAATAATCTATAAAGATATGGAACCCTTAATATCAGCCGTTTACTTTTACATTCATTATGCAAAGAATCATTTCTCGAATAAAAACATTAATTAACCTAATATGCACAAATTAATACCTAACAATTTATAATTGCACAAGAAGCTAAGGTACCTTAATGATACTAATCATTAACTTTAAGAAACTAAAGAGCTCAACTGCACGCATGTAATAACATCATGCTAATTCTAAACATAAATCTTATATGTTCAAATTAGGATTTCATTGTTGAAGACCTTCACTTTTTGTCAAGCTCAGAATTTATATAAAGTTACAAGGTGAGTTTAAGTGTCCCCTTTTTACTACTTTTTTGGGATGAAGCATGCTCTGTTTCAACTGAACTATTTTTATGCTACATTATGATGCTTATGTTGTGGTTATGTTGAGACCTACTGATACTTGTATTACAATAATTAATTCCTGCGATGAACGGGAAGGGTACCACACTGAGATCCTGCGGGTCGTATGTGGCATGTAACAGGTTTTATAAGGTACTATGGTGGACCATGTGGCAGGTACGGTCCACTGGTTTGAGGCTCAGTTCTCACCACGAGGATTTAACCGGTAACATAATTTTTGAAGAGGCTAGTCAGGGCTGAGTGCAGGGTTGGTTGTGATCTCCACAACAATGATGTTTTGATTTCAGAATCTAATGTGGATTCCAATGAATCCCTTTTGTTTTTAAACTTTAAGCTCTTAAACTCACCAACTTTATGTTGACCCAAAAATATTTTGAGCATGTCTTTAGGTACAGCTAGGGAGATAGATGAGCAATAGAAGATATCTAAAGCCGAAGCAAGAATTGAGGGTAGATGTTGAAGGCAATAGTTTAGCCCAGAAGCCCTAGTACAGAAGCCTCAAGAAATGTTGACCAAGAGACTTATCATGATACCTATAGATTGTAGATTGGGGTACTTTGTGCATTGAAACCTAGCAAATGTCCTAGTGTAAATATTATGAGATGCTTTGTAATAACCATTTAGTTTCCGTTGTATTTTGGTTGTTGTTTACCAGTCTTTACGTCCCGCCTCTCTAGTCCCGGGGTGTGATAGATTGGTATTAGAGCCAAAGGTTGTAGAGAAGTAGGTCTGCTTCGCGAGGCCTAAACTACAACCCTATGAACCCCATAGGACCACCTTAGGAGATGACTCTTCTGAGTTTTGTTGAGCCAAGGTTGTAGGAAAGTGGGTTTGCTTTGCGATACCTAAGCTACAACCAATAAAATAGGACCAGCCTGGTAGGTTGTTTCCATGATCCAGTGATCTAAAGTGTGTAGCAAAAGAGGTCCCCCTAAGAACACCCATCTTTAATCTGTATGCCTTAAGGGATATATATATATACCATTAAGGATTCCCTATATTACCTATGATAGGTGCACCCGAGTAAACTAAGAATGTTTGAAACCTTCTGGAGTTGACTACTAGGACTCTTGAGCACTAGGACTAGGAATGTTAGAAATAAAGGTGTGCATGTATATTTTAAGCCTTAAATTATGGGGAGGTACTTATCCGATTGCACAGCTGACTTTTGTCACTATATGAAAGAACTGCTATTAGCTGTATACTTGATACGACTTGTGTGATTACATGAGACAACTGCTATAATAATGCTTGTTGGAATGATGATGCTTGCTTATATGCTTCATTTATATGATGCTACTTGCTGGAATGTAGTGATAGATCGTAACCATGATGCCTTTTGTTTGATCTGCTCCCTATTATAGCTTGTACCTGATTGCTCATTACCTGGTTTGTTGAACTGTACTTTGAAAATGGTTGGGTTAGCAAGATTGTTAGCATAAATTAGAATCTAAGTGTGCTTAACTACAGATGGAGACCAAATGAGAATCATAACTCCCCGACCTAATTACACAAAACTTGGAACTTATGATGAGAGTAACTAGAATGATAGTGTAAGGTAAATTGACGATTACGGGTGCACACGTAATGGTGAATTTACAGGTACACTTGAATTCTGGTGGGCCCTGTCATGTAAACCAATATTGAGGTATAACACTCAAAGAACTTTCATGCTGGGCGAAACCATTTGACACTTGAAGAGCTACCAAGGACGATATTGTAGTAACTATCCCTTTTCTTCCTCTTTATTTCTTTGTCCTGCCCTCCTATTGGAATTATAATGATACAACTATCCGACCAAGGAGATCATCAAATGTTGTTTTCAAACTCAACTAGTCTCATGCTGAAAGTATGGCACTTCACCTAAGTTGTGTGCATACTTTATCCATGCTATTTTTCGCGATGTCTAAAAATTTCTTCCTACCTAGCATAGAACTCGTCAAAACACCCTCGACATAGTAAAAGACTCTTTAACATAATGTTTGCAGCCGAGAATAGACTAGAGTAATAGATTTCCGAGAAGCACCTCTTGTGATCAATGGCATAGAAGACTTGTCACTTCTTTCTTCCCTAGTAGCTCACACTTCATATGACATTCTGGAGTCTAGAATCCCTCTGATCATTTTCTCATAGTCCTTGATGGAGATAACTTCTCTACACCTACTCATGGTAATAGAACCACTTAACCCAAGTACTATTCTTAATATCAGCTTCGATAGTGATTAACCATCATCTGTCATAGTACTATGCTTGTGAAATCCTTCATCATCCTCAACCATTAGTCACCCAGTAACAAACTTCGATTGAAACATAAGTTGAACTATTTTGACAATGCTTTTAACTGGCCGTGTTCTTGGTAACCTTCCGAGTGCCAGAATAAGTAGGAATCGAAACCTCACTCTATAATCCCGATTCCACAGAGATAATAGCCCGAGTGCTAGAGTTATTCGCCGAGAAAATCTGATCTTTGAGCTTTCGAAACAAAAATCTGAATCTACAACGTTGGTGAATTCCCTATTTCCACAAACATCGTTCAAGACTTATTCATTATAAAAATTATTGATCTAACGAATGGTGCTACACACGGTAAACCCATTAGCATGACCATTATCGTAAAAGTTCATGGTTGTCGATGTGGACAGCTTTGGATACCTGTAAGTCATCTCTACCTCGAGAGCTCTACTATTTGGGTGATGAATTCGTGATGCGAGAGAAAAGATCACAATGTTAGATTACAATCTTGATGTTATTGTTGGGTTTGCTAGAACATAAAATCAATGTTTAACCACTTAAACTTTCTGAAAAAAAACGCAGCGGAGTTACAACTTAATAAAACCCATTTTATAAGCTGAAAATAATGTTCCTTAGTGACCATTTTAGATGAAAAACAAACCCAAAGAAAAGGATCATAATATGTGAATGATCAAGCTATGAAAATGTACTAAAACTACATAAAATCACAGCCACAATGAGCTGTGATTCTACCTCTTTGAGCAGCAAGAAACAACCAAGGAGAGGGCTGTTGGAAGCTTCAAAAACGTCCAACAAAGTGCTGAATGAGGGCTGATTAATGGCCAAGACTTCAAGCTAGAAGTCCTCAAACGTCTATACCCACAAGCCTTCAAGCAAACACCTTAGTTGCTAGGATTTTGGTCACCAAAAACTTCAAGAAGAAGCTGCCAAAACACCTTCAAAACCGTGAGTTTTGGAGAAGATGGTAGAGAGAGTTTTCTTGGAGTTTAGTTGCATGTGTGTGTGTCAAGATGGCTGGTCCAAGGAAGCATTCAAAGACCTTTAATTGTTGTATCTAATCAACAAAATTGGTCCAATGACCAACAAGGGGGGGGGGCGGCCGAATTGTAGTTTGAAATAGGTTCCCCCCTTTTTTTTGTTAGACACAATAACATGTTTAAAATGGTCTTAAAATTTGTCCCTCTTAGAAAATGTATACAACTAACCCATTAATTGTATAACATATATAGCCATTATTAATTTGTAATGTCATCTAAATAACATTACAAATAATATCATTGAACAATATATCCTAATAAATTGTTCCATGTCATATGCAACTTATTTAGAAAACCCATTTTCTAAATTGGTGTTAATATTTTATTGCATGATCATATCATCAATAAATATTATTTGGTGTTTGCTAAGCTTGTTATTGGGTATAACCCGACTTGGATCATAACGTACTAACCACATCAATATTCTAAGTGTCTTGGGCACATCGAATCCTACAATCTCCCACTTGCCCAAGATTCATAGAAGATTGATGCAAGCAGTAAATACCGCCTAACAACGGTTTACTACCCTTAATACGCATGACTTATAGCCATTCAATAACATCATCCCTTTCAAGTGCCCTACTTGAAATGATTTAGGTGAATTAATCATCTATCCTTTTGTTACAGATGTCATGTTAAATCCAAGGACACAGAATGATCATTCCTTGTTGATTTAACTTAATCAGGCCTTAGACATCTAACTCTCAACGAATAAGAGGAACAAATTCCATCTTGACTACATACGTTTCTCACAAACACCTCGTGTTATACCTGGACATATCCTTATGTACTGTCCACTATTTCAGGACAGTGAAGAATATGCTCAAGGTATAATACTTGGTGAACATCAAAACCCAATATGTATCTCAGGTCGGAGGATACCAAATGATATTCGCCTTTACTCAAATTTACTTATGATCAATCAATACGATTCCATGTAGTAAAATTTGAGATGCGGGTTAGTCCAATATTTGTATCCCACAAATATCTATGAACCTTGGCAGCAACCCATTGCTCTATATTCATCCTTATGAATATCAACCAATCCAAGTTCATAATAATCTTACTTTCACACTTGTTCCCACAAGTATGAGCGACTACGGACATTTTAGAGTAAACAATTTACTCATGGATTAAACATGCTAAATTGGAACATTAATTGAAACATTATAACCAAATAATTTTATTCAAATAATAAAGAGTTCCACATATCCAAATACAAAATGTACAGATCAAATCCAATCACTAGAATATCGAAGTCCCATGGCACAAGTATGACATTCATGCTTTGCCTTTTCAAGGAGCTTCGTGAGAGGATCAGCAACGTTTTGATCCGTGTGAACTTTGCGAATACATATCTTTCCCTTTTCAACTTCATCTCGTATGTAGTTGAATCTCCGCTCAATGTGCCTAGTCTTTTGATGAGCACGGGGTTCCTTGATTTGAGCAATCGCACCCTCGTTATCACAAAAGATCTCTAGGGGTTCCTGAATGGAAGGGACTACCCCTAGATCGGCAATGAATTTCTTCAACCATGCAGCTTCTTGAGCTGCCAATGAGGCGGCGACATATTCTGATTCTGTAGTTGATAGAGCCACCACATCCTGCTTGGAGCTCTTCCAAGAGACAGCTCCTCCATTTAGAATGAAAATGTATCCCGATTGTGACCGTGAATCGTCACGATCGGTTTGGAAACTCGCATCCGTGTAACCTTTTACAACGAGCTCCTCGTCACCAGATCCATAGATCAGGAACATATCTCTTGTCCTCCTTAGGTACTTAAGTATGTTCTTAACAGCCATCCAATGACTGTTTCCAGGATTTTGCTGGTAACGGCTTGTCATGCTCAAAGCGCATGACACGTCCGGTCGAGTGCATATCATTGCATACATGATGGATCCAATAGCAGATGCATATGGGATTGCCTTCATTTTATCTTGCTCATCCTTTGAGCTTGGACATTGAGTCGTACTCAATATCGTTCCTCTTTGAATAGGTACGGTACCTTTCTTAGAGTTCTCCATCTTGAACCTTTTCAAGATCTTATCAATGTATGCACTTTGATTCAAACCAATCAACCGCCTTGATCTATCCCTATAGATCTTTATTCCTAGAATATAGGCGGCTTCACCAAGATCCTTGATGGAAAAACAACTTCCAAGCCAGGTTTTTACACCTTCCAAGGTTGGAATGTCATTTCCAAATAGTAGTATGTCATCAACATACAATACTAGGAAAGTTACTGTGCTCCCACTAGCCTTCTTATACACACAAGCCTCATCAACGTTTTTGATGAAACCAAATTTCTTTACTTCCTCATCAAAACGGTGATTCCAGCTTCTCGATGCTTGTTTCAATCCATAGATTGATTTCTTTAACTTGCATACTTTATTAGGATGTTTTGGATCGACAAAACCTTCAGGCTGAACCATATAGACATCTTCCTCAAGATATCCATTTAGGAAAGCAGTTTTGACATCCATTTGCCAAATCTCATAATCATAATGAGCAGCTATGGCAAATAATATCCTTATAGACTTTAGCATCGCTACAGGTGAGAAGGTTTCATCATAATCAACCCCTTGAGTTTGAGTGAAACCCTTTGCTACAAGTCTAGCTTTATAAGTATCCAAGTTTCCATGCATATCGGTTTTCTTCTTGAAAACCCACTTACTTCCAACTACTTTGGAATTAAGAGGTGGTACAACAAGTTCCCAAACTTGATTGTCATACATGGATTGCATCTCAACGTTCATGGCCTCAAGCCATTTGTCACAATCCAAATTGGACACTGCATCATGGTATGTGGTTGGTTCATCTGAATCTACCATATAGCATCCATCCATGAAAAATCCGTATCTTTCAGGTGGATTACTAGTTCTACCACTTCTGCGAACGTTTTGTGTGTATTGATCAACCATTTGATCATCTTCAACATCCTCATGTTGAGTGCTAGTTTCAACCAAACGTGCATCGGGTTGTGGTTCTTGATCTTCCTCAAGATCCACTGTTCTACTGCTAGCTCCTTCCATAAGGAACTTTGCTTCTAAGAACTCACCCTTTCTGGCAACAAACACCTTTTGTTCCAGTGGATCATAGAAATAATATCCCATAGAATCTCTAGGATATCCAATAAAGATACACTTGGTGGATCGGACTTCCAATTTGTTTGGGGTGGGAGTCTTAACATAAGCCTCACATCCCCAAACCCTTAAGTATGATAGGGATGGAACTCTTCCATGCCATATCTCAAAAGGTGTCTTTTCCACCTTTTTGGTTGGGGCCATATTTAAAATACGGGCCGCGGAGAGCAAAGCGAAACCCCAAAATGATAGAGGTAATGTGCTTCTAGCCATCATAGATCGGACCATATCCAATAAGGTTCGATTCCTCCTCTCAGACACACCATTATGTTGTGGTGTTCCAGGTGGAGTGAGTTGTGAGACAATCCCACAACTCCTAAGATGATCTTGAAAAACATCACTTAGGTATTCACCTCCTCTATCGGTACGGAGAACTTTAATTGACTTGTTGAGTTGATTTTCAACTTCATTTTTGAAGATTTTGAACATTTCAAAAGCTTCATCTTTGTGCCTTAATAAGTACACATACCCATAGCGACTATAATCGTCGGTAAAGGTAATGAAGTATCTTTCACCATTCCTAGTCATTGGCTTAAAAGGACCACATACATCCGAATGTATGATTCCTAATAAATCTTTTGCCCTTTCGGTAGTTCCACTAAAGGGTGCCTTAGTCATCTTACCTTGTAAACAAGATTCACAAACATCAAATGAATCACATTCATTTGTTTTTAAAATACCATTCTTTTGAAGTGTTTGTAAACGTTTCTTGTTTATATGACCAAGACGACAATGCCAAAGATAGGTATCACTCAAGTCCAACTTGAGTTTTTTGGTGTTTGTTTGGTACAATGAACTATTTAAAGTATTTTCATGAACCAATTCATAAATACCATTAATTGGTATAGCTTTAAAATAGAACATACCATTTAAAGAAACATGAATATCATTTTCAATAAAGGATAATACATAATCATAATGTCTTAATTGAGATACAGAAATAATGTTCCTAGTCAAACTAGGAGCATACAAAACATTCTTCAAAATAACTTCCAAGCCACTTGGAAGTCTTAGGATGTAGTCCCCACGAGCTTCAACTAAGACTTTAGTTCCATTGCCCATGAAGAGGCTAACATCCCCTTTCTTGAAGTCCCTACTTCTTGTGAACCCCTTCAACAAATTGCAAATATGAGTTCCACATCCGGTATCCAATACCCATGTGTTTGAAGATGTAACATTAAGATCAATATGTATCATGTATATTGTACCTGAGGTCTGCCCGGCATCCCTCTTTGCTTTCAACTCTTGGAGATGGACAGGACAATTCCTTGCCCAATGCCCTATCTCCCCACACTTGAAGCATGGGTCATTTGTAGCAACCTTTTGCTTCTTCTCTTGTGGTTTGGGTGGTACCCTTACCACCCCTTTCCCTTTTCCCCACACATGTCCCTTACCCTTGGCAACCTTTGCCTTGGGTGCGGGATGAGGCCTTTTGTTGTTCCCACCTTCATTGATGGTGAGAACGGGTAAAACCCTTTTACCCATGGCCGCCTCGGCCGTTTTGAGCATTGAGTGAAGCTCACCAATGCTTTTGTCCCAAGCATTCATGTTGTAGTTCAACACGAATGTCTCGAACTTCTTGGTTAGGCCATTTAGGATCAAATCCGTGGCCAACTCCTTCGAGACGGGGCAGTTTAGCCTCTCGAGGCGGTCAATATGACTTTTCATCTTAAGTACATAAGATGAAACAGATTGGTTGTCGTCCATACGACATGCATGGAGCGCTCGAACCGTTTCGAACCGCTCAACCCTTGCTTGCTGTTGGAACGTTTCCTTCAGCTGGGTTATCATGTCGTAAGCTCCGTGATGTTCATACTCCTTTTGGAGATCCGGAGTCATGCTCGCTAGCATGAGACAAGACACTTGGACGGAGTCCTCAGTGTATATCAGCCAATCGTTAAAGGCCTCCTCATCATCCTCGTTAGGTTGATCGGGGATAGGGTCGTCTAAAACATATGATCTTCTCTCTTGCTTGAGAACAATTCTCAAGTTTCGATACCAATCAATAAAGTTGTTATGATTTAGACGTTCCTTTTGGAGGATCGCTCGTAGTGATTGGTTTGATGCGGACGAGTTATCGTGATTTTCATTATTGGTGGCCATCTACAAAATTTAACAAAGATCAATTTTAGTATTTTCGATATTGCTAATTTTAATATTTAATGCCTTTTAAGGTCTTTTCATATTAAAATCTAGAACCCAACATTACATTTAAATCGTGGTTAGGTGACCTTTATCCCACGTTTTAAATTAATAAGGTGGTCAACGTTTGACGATTGCAACCATTTGCAACTTCTAGAAATATGGGATCGACTTAAAACATCATATGTAAAGTCGGCATGTTAATCCCATCAACACCATTTGGAAACCACATCGTAGGTGATCCATTTGACATGATTTGCAAATCAAGACACCCTACTTACACCCACGTGTGAGTTTGCCAAAACAAGTGGTTAGGTGACCTTTATCCCACAAATAAGGCATTCTCACCTCAAGTCACAAGTTCCCTCAAAATGGTTAGGTGACCTTTATCCCATTAAGAGTTCCCAAGTGACTCAAGTGTTGTGTAAAAGGACGGTGTTGATCTTGTTTGAAAAAAAAGTTTTAGAGGTTTCAAAATACAAGTTTAGAAAACTCTATGTACTTGTATTTGCATGCTTTCAAATACAAGGTACCTTATGGTTCTTTGATTAAAACCTATTTTAATCCTTAAAATCATTAAATAATTTTAATAATCTTTTATGAACCTTTAATACTCATCAATTTTCAGCTTGTTAAGTTTGTTAATGAGTTTGTTTTGAATATCCAAATATCAACCAAACAATCAAGACAACAAACAATCAACCAAGCATAAACATTAACAATCATATGTGCATAACCATAGCCCTTATGTTGACAACACTTGTTTGCCATCACAAGTGTTGTCTTTGGTCTTTCTAAGGGTCAAACATATCATAAAGGTTCCAAGAACCTCCCACTAGAAACCGCATCCAAATGCTCCATGTTTCTTGTGTCTTTGTGTCCATCTTTGGGTCTTGATCTTGTACATCTTCCTTTTACAAAATTGTATCCTAATACATTTTTCTAGTAAAGGAAATGAACCTAATCTATTATTACATAACCAAATGAATGAATAATTACAACCCAAGTGAATAAACACAAATATTACAACCAAATTGAATGAATAAAACAACCACTTGAATCATCCAAACAACACAAGGCCACAAGCTAGGTTATGCACTAAACAACCAATGATCATATCATCTATTCATATAATGAAGACCCCATTTAAAACCCCAAATTTCAGCCAACATAAACTGAAATTTTGGGTTTTAATCATTGTCCAAACAACCAACATTCATAATATGTTTCTTTCAAGGTCTAATCACTAGCATGTGTGATATGACCTTGAAAGTTTGGGGAATCATTCATATAAACTATAACAGCCCAAAATCAGCCTATAACATGTCTAATATCATCTTTTAAAACCAATTTCAAAAGATAAATCAAGCAAGTCATCCACATAACCGGCTCTTGATGCCATTGTTGGGTTTGCTAGAACATAAAATCAATGTTTAACCACTTAAACTTTCTGAAAAAAACGCAGCGGAGTTACAACTTAATAAAACCCATTTTATAAGCTGAAAATAATGTTCCTTAGTGACCATTTTAGATGAAAAATAAACCCAAAGAAAAGGATCATAATATGTGAATGATCAAGCTATGAAAATGTACTAAAACTACATAAAATCACAGCCACAATGAGCTGTGATTCTACCTCTTTGAGCAGCAAGAAACAACCAAGGAGAGGGCTGTTGGAAGCTTCAAAAACGTCCAACAAAGTGCTGAATGAGGGCTGATTAATGGCCAAGACTTCAAGCTAGAAGTCCTCAAACGTCTATACCCACAAGCCTTCAAGCAAACACCTTAGTTGCTAGGATTTTGGTCACCAAAAGCTTCAAGAAGAAGCTGCCAAAACACCTTCAAAACCGTGAGTTTTGGAGAAGATGGTAGAGAGAGTTTTCTTGGAGTTTAGTTGCATGTGTGTGTGTCAAGATGGCTGGTCCAAGGAAGCATTCAAAGACCTTTAATTGTTGTATCTAATCAACAAAATTGGTCCAATGACCAACAAGGGGGGGGGCGGCCGAATTGTAGTTTGAAATAGGTTCCCCCCTTTTTTTTTGTTAGACACAATAACATGTTTAAAATGGTCTTAAAATTTGTCCCTCTTAGAAAATGTATACAACTAACCCATTAATTGTATAACATATATAGCCATTATTAATTTGTAATGTCATCTAAATAACATTACAAATAATATCATTGAACAATATATCCTAATAAATTGTTCCATGTCATATGCAACTTATTTAGAAAACCCATTTTCTAAATTGGTGTTAATATTTTATTGCATGATCATATCATCAATAAATATTATTTGGTGTTTGCTAAGCTTGTTATTGGGTATAACCCGACTTGGATCATAACGTACTAACCACATCAATATTCTAAGTGTCTTGGGCACATCGAATCCTACAGTTATATAATATGTTAATATAGCGGTAGTTAGTTTCCTTTTACTAATAAGCACCTTAATGAAGTTCTAAAACTCGTTCAAGTCAAGGTGCCGATGATAACGAATAATTTATGCGGGAAGACACTCAGTTGGGGCTGAAAGGACTATGTTACTCAAAAAGATGTATTAAGAGGCATAGAAGATCAGCTACAAGAAATTTCATGTGTTAAATCACTTAAGGTCCAACTACGACAAAGTAATGAACATGTAGAAGATAGTAGGCGAGAAAGACCAGCACAACAATCAACGGTCGTAAGCATTAATTATTTCCCCCTCTAAATTTCTAAACTTTTATAGAGTAATTCACCAATGCCATACCCTAAAAAACTTCGTACGTTAAAATTCGAGCTAAAAGACTTACTTTCATATTTCGTTGGAACAGTTGATATGCTTATAAAGAACTAAGGTCTAGATGGAGTTACTTGCTTCACGAATGGACCCCTTTTACGGGACACGGATTACTTTGGAGAAAAGGGAGCGAGAAAGAGGTCATCTAAAAGGTTGACCTTGATTGGGAAGCACTATAAAGGAATTAGTGGAAACATTTACAACAATTCTGTAGTTAAGATAACAGTTGAGGTTGCTCTTAAGAAATTTGGATCGGAGAGAACACGTAATGTATGGAGGTAATGAATTTGAAGCTTATGTTAAGGAGCTTGTGGAAGGAAAGCAGATTCGAGAGCTGATAGATAAATGGTTTGTAAGACGTGATATGTCACATTGGGGAAAACCTGATACTCCTTGAGGAAGGAGAATAGAATGCTCCAAACATGGATAAACTATCAAGAATTAAATAAAGTCACCGAGGAGAAGTGATACCCTCTTCCTAGAGTTGTTAACCTGCTTAATCAGTTTTAAGATACTACTTACATCTTAAATGTTATCAGCCACGAATATACGGAGAGTAACGTTACAAAGGTAGCACTTAAAACAAAATATGGCGAGTATGAAGGTTATAGTCAAGCTTGTGTGAGAGAAGCTACACAATTCACGGTATCCATGAGCCTCATGGATAGGATTTGTAAGCAATACTTAGGCATGTATGCTGTCCTGTCATTGCTAATGAGCATGAAATGGAAGACAATTCACTAAAAGTTGGGGCCATCTAAGTTTGAGGAGTACTAAAAACCCCGTTGAGATGCGTCCATGATTAGGATTTAACGAGAATGGTAAAAGGATTAATAAAAAGTTCACTTGTGTAGCTATACGACTGGCATCGTTATTCCAGAAAAGTGACGAATTCGTCTGGGCATGGATCAGAAGTTTGGGATGCCACAGGAGAAGACAGTCGTCTAGACGCCTGACCACTCAAGAAACATGTGAAAAGTTACGTTATGCAGGAAAATATTTGGATGCATTACCTGTACGGTTACCATATGTATAAGTTACGCAAATCATAAGAAGTATAACGCACCCTAGATCGGAAAACTTTCAACGCGCGTCAGATAAAATGGATGGACCTACTCAAAGACTGAGATTGTGATATATAGTACCGTTCCGGGGAAGGAAGCATACTTGAAGAAGCACTTAGTAGTAGAAAAAGACTTAACCCCCTCAGGATGGGAATCCTAGAAGGAAGAAGGTTAAGGCTTAAAAGGAAAGGTTTGTAAAGGAGAGACTTTTGTGTAGGACCTAATCTCTTCATTTTTATCAATCGTGAAAACTTCCTAGTTTTGGCTTGATAGGAGCAATCATACGGCTTTCCGATATTAATCTATACTTCTTGGGAAACCCAAATCCTTCTTAATCTGAAATCTTTAATCTATTATATCTTGAATCTCCGTCTAATTAAAGGCTGTCACACAAACATCTTTTTCTTTTCAACCCTTCATAAGACTCTCTGTGTGAACTGTGATGTCATTGGGATTGTGGTAGTCGTCTCCTTGCTAGAGCTGCCTAGTAGGATTGCACGTCGAACCATAGTGGGAATCTCTTCTTGCCAAATCTATACAAATGTTAAATAGTCGGATTGATATCTATACATGAAATGACCCTCTAGTGTTATCATGTACGTTCTATCATCGGAATAGTTACTTGAATCCAAATCAGACCTAGTTATTTGATGCATAATTGGCAGTTTTCGACCTGGTATGCTCGGCTAAAAAGTTTCAAATTCTTAAGACTTATGCTGTGAGTGTAACACACTCAAAAACAATATTAGCCATACTAAAATTTCAAGGACGAAATTTCTTTAAGGAGGGGAGAATGTAACACCCTAGAAATTCAGCCCAATAAGAAGCCTTAAATCATAATAGGGGCCAATAAAGGCCTGGACTGAATTGGGCTTACCAAAGAAAACTCAGATAAGAAACTAATATTTCGGGCCAATTTAAGGCCCAATACACATTTACCATCTAAACAAATAAGTAATCATAATATAATGAATTGATATGTGATTCGAAGTAACTATGATAAGATCCAACTAAATAGATTCAAAACCCATACCGTGTAAAGTTCGGTAATCTAACGCGTTCAAATGTCTAAGTTCCGTTAGAATTTCCTTATAATGGCTTGATATCATACTAAAATCATTGTTAATCATGATTCATATAGTAAATAATGTTTACTAAAAGATTCTAAATTAAAAGTGCATAATCAACTGAGTTGCGTGGGAGAAACGCGAATACTGGTTACACCGGCATATAACTAAAATCTGATACGTCAACTGAGCCCTATAACATCATAAATATTTACCTTATTATTATATCTATTAAATATTCTAAATTTGAGAGTGAGACATTTATCCAGAGCAAATGCATTTCAAGACGCGACCGAGACGTGTACCGGCTTGAACGTTAGTAAAACTCGAGAATTTGACGATAAATGTATCGAATTATTTTATTTCAAGATGAGGTAATTAGATATATCTATTATAGGTCTTCTAATGAGGTTTGATCCAAAAGACCGGTTGACAGGCGATAACGAAGATCACGGGGCGTATACGCGACATTGAAGAAAAGCAACCTAAAAACCCTAGGTATTTAAACAACTTTTCCACCATTTCCTCATTTGCAAACGCTAAAAACCAAGAAAAAAATGCTCCCAAGAGCTCCAGCAGCCGCAACCGCCGGAGCAGGAGGCTCCACGGCGGAGCAGCGGCGGCGGACGGCGGTGCCGCGGCGGCGGCGGCGGTGTCCGGCGAAGTCTCCGCCTACTGTTGATGCATGTATGTCCCTAGATCATGATACGAAATGTAATAGGTCTTGTTTGTCTGATTATGATGTAATTTTTAATGATTAATGATATGATACTGATTGTTTGTGATTTGTAATGTCTATATATTTCATTAATGAGTCGATGTTGAATTGGTTGATTAGGTGTGTGATTGTTTGAATGGTTACACATCAAGTTATATTAATTGAAACATTCAAACTTAACTTAATTAAGTTCTCATGCGAATGGCCCATGCAAATGGACCACACGCATGAATAACTTCATACGATTGACTCAGTCGCACGACTGAACCACGAGACTGGATCAGTCGTATTATTGACACATAAGATTGGCTCAGTCACACGACTAAACACTCAGTCGTGCGGATGAATCAACCGCATGGTTCAATCGCACGAATGAACCATACTTATGGTCCAGTCGCCCGAATGAACAATACTAACCTATAAATAGACCCAATTCGTGGAAAAACGTAAGCATGCATACCATTACGACTCCAGACGTACCCTAGCCGTCCAGAAGCCTCCCAAATCGTTCTCCAAGTTCACTGAACACATTAGATTGATTCCTAATCGACTTCTAACGTTAGATTCAATTCTTGATTGATTCTTCGTGTGTTCTCACTGATTGGATCGCCAATCAAATAGGATTCTGCACTATTTGATATGGTTTACACGCTAATCACTAGGTATTTCGTTCAAATACCAGGTCCTAACAAGTGGTATCAGAGCTTTGGCTCTTGATTACGTGTGATTCAATCAAGATTGCATAAAAGTTTGTGTTTTTGCACTAAAAACGCAATCTTTGGTGTCAAAGGTGATCTTGGACGTTCCCTGCTCATCAAAGTTTGATTTCTACGGACTTAGGCGATTAGACCTTGCGAAAAATCGAAGTTTTACGGCTAAAACACGTTTAACCTAGAAAATTTCGCAAAACAGCAGCTTCAGTCGCACGAGTGACCCATTCGCACAACTGGACTCCATTCGCATTGCCCATACGCACGATTGGACCTAGTCGCACCTTCATTCGTCCGATTGAACAGTTCGTTCGTATTGCTCATACGCATCAGCTTCATTCGCACGACTGAAACAATCGCTTAGTTCAGCCGCACGATTGAACCAGTCGCAGAGTTCATACGCACGACTAGACCATTCGCATCCTTCAGTCGCACCAGTGACAGTTTGTTTTATTAGACTTAAAGTTATTCGCCATGGAAGATCAAATGTCAGCTTTTACTGCTGGGAAGGACTCTAGGATACAGAACCTGCTGTTGCTTGAGAGTGAGGTGGGTAATCATAATAAACCACCAAAGCTCTTGACGTTAGATGAGTTTCCCCACTGGAAACAACGTTTTGAGATCTACCTCAATGGAGTGGATCCGAATCTGTGGGAAGCCATCGAGATTGGATATAGTACACCGGTGGGAGCTGATGGAGTGAAGCTAACGTTAGGAGGGATGACGGACATGCAGAAAGTTAAATACAATGCAGAGAAAAGAGTTTATGCATTGATTACACAGTCTATCCCTAAAGACATTTTCCACCAGTACTCAGAGAATAAGCAGTCCAAGAAACTTTGGGATGAGCTTGAAAAGAGGTACGACGGGAATGCTTCGTTGAAGGCAATCAAGGCCAAGGAGTTAAAGAAGGAATTCGATAACTTCTCATCGATGGGAAATGAGAGTTTAGACGACTTCATAGATAGATTCTACCATCTTATGAGCGAACTGCATACACATGGAGTGGCTACTACCATGGAAGAGAAAGTTACTAACTTTGCAGACGGATTGCCTGAAAAGTGGGCTTCATTCGTGTCTAACCTGAGATAGAATGGAATGTTGGCAAAACTAGATATTAATGACTTCATTCTTAAGTTGCGAGAAGAAGCACTTAGGATGAAGTACAGAGCTCAGAAGTCTTCGTACACTCAAAATCCAGCTTTGTACAACGCCACGCCTCAAGCTAAGACATCTGGAGCACCTCTCCAGACTGCATTTGTGTCTAGCTCATCGGGTCCTTCACATGCGTCTCCTTCAGGATCAGACACGTCGGGATCTTCATGTACCCACTATATTGGATCTGAATCAAGTGCTACTAAACTGAAGACCGAGAATCTTGGTAATGTGACTGTGGAAGTAGCTCGAGAACACATGGATCTTTTAGCTGCAGTGGTTCATTCTTATGATGGACTTGTTGATGGAAAGATTGGAAACTGCGATCTGGCAGACGAGGACTACGAGCAGGTGGATGAAATGGAGCTTGAGAGGATGGACATAATGTGGGCCTTAGCTAGTGCTGTCCGGAGGGCGAAGAAGTTTGTTAAAAAGACCGTACAGAACTTGGTAGCTACTAAGGATACCACATTTGGATTTGACAAGAGCAAAGTGACTTGCTTTAACTGTGGAGAGAAGGGGCACTTTAAAAGAGAATGTGTCAAGCCTAAGAAGACGGGTAATGGGAACCCGTTCTCGTCCTTAACTCGCCAAGACAAGCAAGCTACCAGTTCTACTTCATCAAGCAAGGATCCAAAAGCCTTGACTGCTCATGATGATGAAGGACAGGATTGGAGCTTTAGATTTGTCTCACCAGGGGAATCAAACATTGCAAGTGTAGAAGATATTGTCGATGATTCCGCGAGTGAAGGAGATCTAGCAGTTGAGATAGCGATGTCACATAGTGAAGAAGCAACTGCAACCGAGGTCAGTTACAAGCCTAAAGTGGAGCTACCACGTCAGAGACAGAAAAGACAGAATCACCAGAACCAGAGACATCTGATGCTGCGTTGATGGCTAACTCTTCTGAACCAACTAAAGTAAGTACTACTGACCAAATGTTTGATAATCATGCTTGTTCTGATTGTGATACTTTTAGGAATAGCATAGATGAAAAATTTGCTAGGTTATTAGATCATAATGATAACTTAGTAAAAGATTTGCAACTATGCACTAAGGCTAATAGAGTATTAAAACAAAATGAGCATAGTTATAAAGAAAAGATAGACCTTTTGACTAAACAGCTTAGGGAAACCGAAGTAGTTGCTTTTAACCAAGCTAATAACATTAGGTACTATCTAAACTCCCTAGAAGACACTAAGAAGCAAAAGGCAGTTCTAGAAGTAGAAGTAAACTCATTAAAACAGAAACTGCACAGTTGGACTAGTTCTTCACACATAGTTCAACACTTAGTGAGAGAGAGAAACAACGGGAGGGATTGGGTTACAAAGTGGTTCCACCACCACCTGAGACCTTGATGAACACTAAGACTAGACCAGTAAATAATAACCCCATCAAGGATCACGTGGTATCTACTCCTCTTGTTAGTGATCCAGATTCCTTATGTTCATCTATTGAATCTGGAAACAAACAAAAGGAGGCCACTTCAAAGGCAAAGGGTAAATTGCCTTGTGTTAATTTGGAAAAGGAATTTGAAAAGGTTAACTTAAAGTCAGGGTCAAACAGAGTCAAATCAGAACCTAAATAGACTTCTAATGTTAATCTTTCACATGTTTCAAGTCAAAAACTAGTTAACCAAAAAGAAAAAGATGTTAAACAGGTTAAAACAGTTAACTTTTTTAAACCAGAGAAAACATCAAAAGAACCAGAGTCAAAACCTAAAGTGATTGATGTTACTAGACTGTCACACACTTCTCCACAAAGAAATTTTAATCATAAAGTTGATAGCAGGTCATGCTACAACTGTGGAGAATGTGGACACATTGCTTCCTATTGTCCTTTCTATCAGACACCTAGAAAGAAGATTGAACTTCAGGATTCAAAGCCTAGGTCTTCTAAGAGGAGTTCTCTGACTCCACCTAGAAGAACTAGTGAACCTAAAGTTCAACCAGTAAGCTAGTCGACTGTTTATCACAAACAGGCCTTGCACAAATCTGGCTTATGGAAAGAGAAGTCATCCTGTGTGTCTGATACTGATGACAAGAAGGAACCTGAGCTACCCTCACCCTCTAAGGGTCAATGGGTGGAATTTATGATGTGTGATGCCTCTGGGAAACCCAAGCCAGTAAAGGCTTGGGTTCCTAACCTAAACTAATCCTTTACTTTGTATGTGCAGGGTGTTCGATACAGTGCTGAGACTAACACGTGGATTGTAGACAGCGGAGCATCCAGGCACATGACAGGAAACAAGGCTCTTCTATCAAACGTCAAGCAAATAAAAGGAGGGCATGTTTCATTTGCTGGAAACAAGGGAGGCTATATCATAGCTCAGGGAGAAGTGGGGAATCAGAAAGTTAAGTTTGATAAGGAATGACTGGATCCCTAATGTATCTCACTGCCTCAAGACCTGATATCATGTATGCTACATGTTTATGTTCTAGATATCAGGCTAAGCCTAAGGTCAACCATCTGATCGGGGTCAAAAGGATTTTTCGTTATCTGAAGGGTACACCCACACTTGGGTTGTGGTATCCTCATGATGATGACTTTGAGCTTACCGCGTATAGTGACTCGGATTACGGGGGCTGCAAGATGAACTACAAGTCTACATCAGCAGGGTGTCAATTCTTTGGGAGAAGATTAGTTACCTCGCAGTGTAAGAAGCAGACATCGGTTGCATTGTCAACCTGTGAAGCTGAATATGTTGCTGCTGCAAGTTGCTGTTCACAAATCATCTGGATTAAACAGCAAATGCGGGATTACGGTTTAAAGTTCTCTTCTACTCCTATTTTTGTTGATAACTCTGCTGCAATTGCAGTAACTAAAAATCCGGTCCAACATCCTAAGACCAAACATATCGGTGTTAAATACCATTTCATAAGAGACTGTTTTGAAAAGAACTTAATAGATGTGGTAAAAATTAATACTGATTTTCAACGTGCTGACCTCTACACTAAAGCCTTTGATAAACCACGCTTTCAATATTTGCTAAAGGTCAACGGCGTTAAAAAGAAAAGTGAGGTTATTCCTGATGATGATAATGTGTAGTCCAATGTAGTTTAGTTAAAGTTTTCATTTTTATTTTATTTTATTTGTTTATTTTAGTCTTTTTAATTTAAACTCGTGTTATTTTGTTGTTTATTAAAATCCTAAAATAATTAAACCAGTTGTGATTTTAGTATTTTAGGGGGAGAATATGTCAGCAAGTAACATTAAAAAAAAACAAAAAAAAAACGAGGGAGAAGGAGTGGATAGTTGATATAAGGTAGATCGTATCTGTGATACCGATTCAAAACCTTATGGAAAATGATAGTACACAGGAACAAATCAAGAGGGACTTTAAAACTTAAATTTAGAAAAGATGCAAAAATTCAAAGTATAAGTCTGTGTAGTCTAAGCAATATAAAAGGGAAGATGATAGAAAAACTGGTAACTCCTAAGGTAACACAACGAGAGTAGACCTAGAGGTTGCTAGACCACATATGATATGTCGGTAGATTCAACACAATAGATGATTAGACCTGACTGGTGATCTCAAGATCAAACTAAGTTGTTCAACTGACTGTGGGCTTCCATCTTATCACTGGTTAACACAATCAACAATATTCCAATAAGGGGTAATGAGCATGTAAACGACACAAACGTGTGCGGATGACCATAAATAGAGCAAAGCAAGAAAAAAATGAAAGACAAATGCTATAAAGCTAATGACTTATGTTGTTGGTGCATTTTGTGCAAAATAAAATTAAGGTGCTTTAACAAGGAGATAGGTTGTGTGCCTCTCTGCTGTGCGATGGCACTGACCTGAGGATAAGCATAACCTAGATATTCTAGAATTCATTGTTGTTTGCCGCCTCTCTGCTGTGCGATGGCACTGACCTGAGGACTGGCTTCTCTTTGAAAGCTCTAAGAATAGTCTCTTCTTGTAATCAATACCCGTAGACCGCTCAAAAGCTCCTGAGGAATGTTGATTACCACATAAGTGTGGGATCCACAAATGTTAGTTGAAATAATTAAACCTAAAACAGTCACCAGTCTGTGTCAAAAGTCTGTGTATGGATTTAAGTGGACAAACATATTGACAATCATTGTGGCTGCAATTCTTGAAAGTTCAAATCAATGTGGAAATCTAAGAGTTCCAGTATGATTTCCTAAAGTTGCTAACGACTCTGGATGAACACCAAGGATTGAGCATCAAAAGATTTTGATAACAAGTCCCAAATGATTTGACTTGCCTGTATGATTCCAAAATTGAATTGGTCAAGGTGTGGTCAATCTAAATTGAAGCTGCCTACTCCGGAACCAAATCCCGTAGATGTCCATCTTAGGATTTATCTCTCACAAAAAGCCAAAAACAAGTCCTGTTTTGTTTCTTTAGTTTAATGTTCTAATTTAGTTAGTCGTTTTAGTTTGTTTGTTTTGTCGAACTACATCAGGAAAATCAGTAAGGAATCAACTCACTAAAAGGGTCATGTCTGAGATGACCACATGTGTCTTAAAAGTTTAAACAGTCACGTCTGAGGTGACAAAGTGTTTAAAAGAGTCACGTCTGAGGTGACTAAATTGTTTAAAAGGATCACGTCTGAGGTGATCAAAAGGTTTTCAAGTTAAAATGATCATGTCTGAGATGATCAAAAGCTCATAACGTTAATTTCAAAAGTTAAAAAGGGGTTTAAATGTTAAATACTCAAAATGGCAGAAAAATTACTAAGTGTGACCCATTCGCACGATTGGACCATGAGTATGGACCAACCATGGGAATGGCTCCCATTCGCACGACTGGACATGAGATTGAGCCATTCACACGAATGGCTTATCAGAATGATCCATTCGACCGATTGGAAGGGGGCGAATGAGTCAGTCAACTGACTGAGACTCATTCGGTCAACTGAACATGCGAATGAAAGGTACGATTGAGTCAGTCGACCGACTGAACCTCAGTCCGTCAACTGCATGCGACTGACTAGGCCAATCGCACGATTGAGCCTCAGTCGCCCGAATGAACTGAGCGAATGAGGCCAGTCGGCCGATTGAACTCAGCTTCAGTATTTAAAGGGCACAGTCGATCGTATTTCACTCATCACACCCCAATCGCTCTCAAATCGCACACTATACCGTTACTCTGCCAAAATTTCATTAGACCTTGTTTTCTCATTGCTATTGATTCACTGACTTTCGTTGTTGATTACACAGGTAGTTTGAAGTTCCATCTTACCGAAAAAAGGAGGATTTAAACCCTAATTTGGGTTATTCGAATGAAAAACAAGAAACGGACTGAACTTGACCTAATAACCTACTTAAACTATGCAAAATGTTAAAATTAAGTTTTATTGGTTATTAGTAACAAGAATGCGAGTCTATTGAACCGATTATCCATGTTAAAACACTTGTTTTGATAAAGATTCGAACAGCAGGCGACTGAACTGTAGGACAGGCGACTGGTCGCCCGGATGAACTCCAATCGCACGATTGAAACTTGCGATTGGGTCAATCGCCCAAATGAATCATGCGAATGAGCTCAGTCGGCCGACTGAATCAATCGCAGACTCAGTCAGCAGATTGAACTCAATCGCATGTCTCATTCACCCGAATGAGTTCAGTCGCATGAAAGGACATCCGACTGACTTCAATCGCATGATTCATTCGCACGAATGAATCAGAAAAAAATTCAATATTACACTTAGAACTGAATTTTGATGTATTATGTACTAATGGTTCTGTGTCATATGTTTCAGGAAAATGGCTGATAGATGGTCCATTAATCCAAAGCACAACATCTGTGCTCACTTGGATCATACTACTCGGAACGGGGCCGAGTTCACCGAGATTATAGCCTTCCTCAGACGTTCCCGGATTCATAAGGCCATATCTACTCCTTGCACGCCCTACAGATCACTACACCAGGCATTCTGGGAGAATGCCTCCGTGGATCGCTCTCGTGAGCCATACAGTATTTGGAGCTCTATTCTGGGTCATGATATCGAGGTCACTGCTGCTGATATCCAGAGAGTTCTAGAGTTTGGAGATGATACAGATCACCCTACCAGATTACATCCACTGACTGTCCGAGGATGCTTTCTGAGGATCAAGTACGCTGGGGACATAAACTCAGGTGTGCTCAACAAGAGCAACATGTGCCCCCAGTACAAGTACTTAACTCATGTGATCCTTAAGTGCATTGCTTCACGGAGGGGTGGGTTCGATGACCTATCAGACCAGATCCAAAATGCCTACGTGGCACTGGTGCTGAACCACCCCTTCAGCTATTCTAGTATGATTTTCTCTTATCTGGTGGAGAACCTGGAGGCAAAGGGGAAGGAAGGATTCTGTATGTACCCCATGTTTTTACAGCTGATCTTCAACGAGAAGCTGCCACATCTTCCCAAAGAGAGTCACGATGCAGTTGCTTTGGATATCATGGATGACACGACTTTAGGTCGGATGAGGGTATATCGGGGCAAGCAGGTGAAGCCCCAGGTTAAGAGGTTGATTGGCCACCTGGCCAACGAGAGATATGTGGCACCTGGGAGACGCAAATGGCGTCATGAGGATAGTGATTCTGATGATGAGAGGTTGCTGCTCCCAGAGCATGACTCTGACGATGATGATAGTGGGGACGCTGGGGACGATATGCCTACTCCACCGAGAGGCACTGTGTCTGATGTAATACACGCAGTGTCTGCCCCTGCTGGAGATGTTGCCGAGTCAGCTGGATTTCATCAGGATTTTGTTCATGGTGCGGAAGAGGAGGAGGAGTCGGATGATGAGCCCCTAACGCGAACTGTGGGAAGCAAAGTTGTTCCCACAGAACATGGGCTAAGGGTGGTTGGTGAACACCCGAGAGACTCCGGAGAGACTGATACTGACCCAAGTTATGCACCAGGGTCAGCAGGCAGGGTAGTAGGGGGAGCATCCACCTCAACGGGGACGAGGAGGAAGAGGATAGCTCAGCCCCATGGTAAGAAGAAGAAGAAGCGTCGGGTGACCTTCGTTACCACCATAGCCTCTACTTCTACCACCACCACTACCACTTCCGCAGCCATACCATCCACCACCACAGCCACCACATCCACCACAGCTACCACAACCACCACCATACCTACCACCACAGTACAGATTCCATCCACCACCATATCCTTTACTCCCACATCACCTCCACCATTTCACAGACCCATCTTCACTACAGCCACCACCACCACCACCTCACACCAAGCAGGACCTTCAGCCCATCCCTCACACACTTATGGATCACCTCTACCTCCAATCGGGGTAGAGGAACAGCTGTCTGCGCTCAACAAAATGGTGATGCGCTTACTTGCTGCAGATGAGGAGAAGGCGGCCCAGATCCGTCAGCTTGCCGACCTGACTGCTGCACAATCCCACCAGATTGCGGAGCAGGCTCGAGTTATAGAGGAGCAGGCCCAACAGATGGCTGCTCAGAGCAGTGAGATAGCCCAACTCCAAGCACAGAGTGTCATATCAAGCAAAAAGATAGAGGAGTTGGAGGAGGCAAAGAAGACTATCATGTTGAAGCTGAAAGGATCTAAGGAGGAGCCCCTCAAGATCAAAGAGGGGGATGAAGATGATGGAGATGATGGTGATGATGATGATGAAGATGATGATGAGGATGATAAGGAGGATACAGAGGATGAGGAGGAAACTGAAGGGGAAAGAACAGAGGAGAAAGACGATGATGATGAAGCAGAAGGAGGGGATGCAGCTGCATCGGCCTCTGCTTCAGGTCAAGAGAGGAGGTCAAAGAACAGACAAGACCAATCAGCCTCTACCTCTGCTCCTCCAAGTGACGAGACTATGATACAGGATAAAAGTAAACACTAGATGTTTATGTATTTATTTACATTAGTATTTGAATCCTGTATTGAAAACGATGTATTGAATATTTATATTAAGTTAATGCATTTCTGTTTGATTAATTACTAATGATTTATGTGTTGAATGTTTAAATCAAACAGATCCAAATTACCAAAGAAATGAGTTTGATGTCGCTCCCCTTCAGCAGGTCAAGACTCAGCTAACAATGATTCTTGATCTGCAAGGGATCGTTAGGAGGTCAGTGAGTTATACCCCTGAAGAAGGGGAAATAATTCATGACCTATCAAACGAGCAACTCGCAGAGATTTTCAAGCTAAATCCGGATAAGATAGTGAAAGATGCTCCTACATGCGATTCGACTAGTGATGAAGAGCTCAACGATATTGATGAAGTCGAGATCGAAGATGTCACCGCCGAGGATTACCCTCAGTACGCTGACAATGAGGGAAATGTGGTCCCCAATCTGGGTGAATCCCTCGTCACCGATACTTTTGAGGTGTTGAACAAGATGGAGCAAGAAACAGAGAAAGCAGAAGGAACAGCCCAAGCCTCAAATGATGATGTCGACATTCGAAAGGCTGAGTGGGCTGCATGTTTTGAAGAAGTTAGAGCCCAACGTGCTGCACCGAAGAAGGATGCCTACACCAAGCTCTACAGAGTCAAGAAACATCACAAGGTGTCAGGCAGGATCATAGCATGGGCGTATTTTGAGGATCTTAATGCTTATGCAGTTAAGAGGGAACAGGGCATAGAGTACTTCAGATTCCCACATGATCTGAAGACTCTACCAGGTTTTGAGCTCAACCAGCTGGCTAAGCTAAAGCTTTTGTATGCTGACCCGAGGAAGATGTCAGGCTGGTTCGAGGCTGCCCTAAAGAAGGAGTACCACACCAGATGGGTTAACTTCAGACCACAACAACCTACTAGGTATATCAGAAGGTCTGAGGTTGATGCCATTACTGGCAAGCCCAAGATAGTGTTGAAGTGGAGTCCTCTGCGCACAATGTCAAGAATCCCACTCAGGGAAATGCCACAGGACTTCACTCAACACTTTAAGTGGTGGTACTATGATTGGAGAACAGCTGAAGCGGTCATAGTCCGAAGCAAAGAGGGCCAAATGGATACGATCAGGGTATTCGACCCGATGTGGCTTACTAACTTGTCGGCTAATGATGACTATACGCTATACAAGTGGCCACGTTTCTATGACATGCAAGATATTGTACAAGCCCTCCAGTTCCAGAACGTTATACGACTCTACTTCACGTTTGAGATTCACGCGGGAGTCACAAAAGAGGAGAAGTACAAGAAATACAAGGAGGTTATGCAGAAAACAAGAGATTAGAGAGATCTAGGTCCAAGGGGGAGTTTGTTGATGCATGTATGTCCCTAGATCATGATACGAAATGTAATAGATCTTGTTTGTCTGATTATGATGTAATTTGTAATGATTAATGAAATGATATTGATTGTTTGTGATTTGTAATGTCTATATATTTCATTAATGAGTCGATGTTGAATTGGTTGATTAGGTGTGTGATTGTTTGAATGGTTACACATCAAGTTATATTAATTGAAACATTCAAACTTAACTTAATGAAGTTCTCATGCGAATGGCCCATGCGAATGGACCACACGCATGAATAACTTCATACGATTGACTCAGTCGCACGACTGAACCAAGAGACTGGATCAGTCGTATGATTGACACATAAGATTGGCTCAGTCGCACGACTGAACACTCAGTCGTGCGGATGAATCAACCGCATGGTTCAATCGCACGACTGAACCATACTTATGGTCCAGTCGCCCGAATGAACAATACTAACCTATAAATAGACCCAATTCGTGGAAAAACGTAAGCATTCATACCATTACGACTCCAGACGTACCCTAGCCGTCCAGAAGCCTCCCAAATCGTTCTCCAAGTTCACTGAACACATTATATCGATTCCTAATCGACTTCTAACGTTAGATTCAATTCTTGATTGATTCTTCATGTGTTCTCACTGATTGGATCGCCAATCAAATAGGATTCCACATTATTTGATCTGCTTTACACGCTAATCACTAGGTATTTCGTTCAAATACCAGGTCCTAACACCTACCCCCACTAATTCCGACATCCTGATCACGTTGGTGGTGTTGGTTTTCTCTGAAACGCAACGATGGTCGAGATATGGATGGGAGAAGTAGCGGCAGCTAGGGTTCTGGCGAGGGTTCCGGCCGCCGGAGCCGGCTAGTGCCGCACATGCTCTTTTTCCTCTCGACGAGCACCTTCCAACGGTGGTAACGGTTTCCTCTAACTCGTGGCGGTTAGAAAGTTATGGGCTGACGAAGGTGGCGGTGGCTAGGGTTTCGGCCACTTGGTGGCTGCCGGTCGCGGCAGTGCTGGGCGGAGGTAAGGACTGATGATTGTGAGTGGTGGTTGCTGTTGTTCGAGGTGAACTAAAGTCGTTTGATTTTGTTCTAGTGGTTGCATGTTGAAATCTAGTCAAGATCGGCGAGTTTGGATGATTTGGGCTATTTCTGGTGGGAAATTCCGGCTGACCAGGAGGCTGCCCGGTGGCGGTCAGTGGTGGTTCGTGAGGGAGAGTGGCTGCGTGTGGTGGATATTTGTGGTAAAAGTCATAACGTAGGTGTTTGGTAACGTGTTTTGCGATTTTGGTTGTGTTTAGGTAAAAGTCTACGTTTGTTGAAGTGTGTACAAATAATGTTAGTGCGTTTTGATTAGGTTAAAACGTCGGTCAAAGCTGGTCAAACATGGTCAATGGACATTCAATGCGATGCGGATCGGATCATGCGGATTCTAGGACGCGAAATGGAAATGCTAGGTATAACCGTGCGCTAGAAATGCATACACGTAAATATAATGATTATATATTAACTTGTGTATGTTGAGCTTCAAATATGTATAAAATGTTAACTAGTTATAACTCATCAAGAATGAATGTGTAAACTCGAAATGGCGTGACCAATCGCTTAATGATAAACAACTTGGTAATGTTATCATATAAACGAAAATTAGACAACATATAAGAAATTATTTAATCTCATGTCATTCAAACCTTTGCAAGACTTCGGGATGCAAAATACATTCATGCGTATTTATATATTTGTACATATAGATACTTTAGGTTGACCGATATTCACGCGTATTTATTTAAGGCTCATAATTCTATAATAATCCATCATCTTTTTATTATAATAGTCGATCATCTCATTATTATTGGAATAAATATTATTTGTATCACCCTTTTTATTCAATATAATGACAACTATTATTGATATCCAAATTATTCTAGCATCATATTAACTACATTATTGGTAGGAATATATTTATATAATTATGGAATAGGGATGATCTTTTGAAGGTGTGTACTTACACTTATTGTTTAAAACATATTTTTGGTTTGCATATACGTGTTAAGCGGGTTTTAAACATATCTATCCGTGAACCATCTAAGTAATGTACAATTAATAAGCTAAGCATTTTATTGGCCTAAGTAGGCAATCTTAAAAAGTATATATGCTATGCGCGTGAAGATAACATAATATCATGATTTAAGATTTTAATCCATAATATTTGATGCATTTTAGATTGCTAATACTACCCAACATTTAAAGGTTTGACTACTTGCATACCTATACAAGTATCACACATTTGAAGAATCAATTTAACATAAGGATATAAACGTAAGCAATATAAACATCATTTGGAACCTTATAGATTACTTATATCATCAATAATAATTATCTATAAAGATATGGAACCCTTAATATCAACAGTTTACTTTTACATTCATTATGCAAAGAATCATTTCTCGAATAAAAACATTAATTAATCTAATATGCACAAATTAATACCTAACAATTAATAATTGCACAAGAAGCTAAGGTACTTTAATGATACTAATCATTAACTTTAAGAAACTAAAGAGCTCAACTGCACGCATGTAGTAACATCGTGTTAATATTAAACGTAAATCTTATATATTCAAATTAGGATTTCATTGTTGGAGACCTTCACTTTTTGTCAATCTCAGAATTTATATAAGGATACCAGGTGAGTTTAAGTGTCCCCTTTTTACTACTGTTTTGGGATGAAGCATGCTCTGTTTAAATTGAACTATTTTTGTGCTACATTATGATGCTATATGTTGTGGTTATGTTGAGACCTGCTGATACTTGTATTACAATCATTAATTCTTGTGTGAACCGCTTGTTTATATGGGTAGATCAACTTGGGGAATCCCCCACACACAGTGCCTCTTGTGATGAACGGGAAGGGTACCACACTGAGATCCTGCGGGGTCGTATGTTGCATGTAACATGTTTTATAAGATACTATGGTGGACCATCCGGCAGGTACGGTCCACTTGTTTGAGGCTCAGTTCTCCCCACGGGGATTTAACCCGTAACACAATTTTTGAAGACGCCAGCCGGGGCTGAGTGAAGGGTTGATTGTGATCTCCACAACAATGATGCTATGATTTCAGAATCTAATATGGATTCCAATGAATCCCTTTTGTTTTTAAACTTTAAGCTCTTAAATTCACCAACTTTATGTTGACCTAAAAATATTTTTGAGCATGTCTTCAGGTATAGCTAGGGAGTTAGATGAGCTATAGAAGATATCTAAAGCCGAAGCAAGAATTGAGGGTAGATGTTGAAGGCAAAAGTTTAGCCTAGAAGCCCTAGTACAGAAGCCTCAAGAAATGTTGACCAAGGGACTTATCATGATACCTATAGATTATAGATTGGGGTACTTCATGCATTGAAACCCAGCAAATGTCCTAGTGTAAATATTATGAGATGCTTTGTAATAACAATTTTGTTTCCGCTGTATCTTGCTTGTTATTTACCAGTCTTTACGTCCCGCCTCTCTGGGCCCGGGGTGTGACATAAGGCTCCGTTCCGGGGAAACCTCAAAGTTGGTTAATCATAGCATAAAATCATTTTAATAACAAAACAATGGAGCGGAATAAAATAAACATTTACTTAAAACTTGCAGTTGATATTGTAATCATACATTTGTCCTATAATTGTAAATAAAACATAGTACTTTTTCTTAAATTACAATAAAAGATTTCATAAACAGGAATGCCATCCATTGCCATACAAGTAGCCTAAAAATCGATGTCATCCTCAACATCAGCATTTACCTGTCAACTATTATGCATAAAAGTCAGCTTCGCTGAGCGAGTCCTAGTTTTTAAATAATATAAGAAAATATAAACTTTATCCTTCATATAATGATCAAACATACATCATAATACATAACATGTGCATCTTAATAAGCACGTTCATTATCTTTCATTCTTTCATTATCTTTCGCTTCATCATAAACGAGATTGCACAAGGCAAGAGCTCCCTGTTGATCGACAACAAATGTCGATCCCTGTCGGTACACATGAAAACGGTAGCTAACCCCCGACAGTTGATCCACATTGCAAGGCATATATCCCGCTCATGAATATGGATCCATCATCATACGTCATACTCACATAAGTTGATCCACGCTGGATGCACAGGCAGTTTCGCAGAACGCATGAAAATTACGAACCAGCCCAATTTTAACCCAAAATTGTAACTTTTTACGTCCAATCTCTTAGTTCATCAACCATGAGGCTATATCTAAGCTTTTTACGTGTTTTCATACGTAAAAATGTGACCTTTATGTAATTCTTTGCAACTTTACAAAACCAAAAACCCTAGAATCCGGGTTTGATCTACAGAAAGGTTTAGAGGCCGATTCTTACCTGGATTTGTTGTTCCTTTGTTATGGTTTGATGCTCCAATACCCAGATCTTCAATCTCTTAACCTTTGAAGCTCCAAATCTTGAGTTTTCTTCACTTTCTCTCTCTACTTTCTCTCTCTACGAATTTGGGTGGCTAGGGTTCAAATGAGGAAGATGATGGCTGGCTAAGTGGGTTAAGGGCTGATTATGGGCCTTTAATCCCTTAGGCTACTACCCAATAAGGCTAATTTAGCCCATGGCCATTTCTTTACCTTATTAAATACCCAATAATTAAGCCCATTATCATTGATGACTCCTTTTGACTTTCGGGGTGTTACAAGTCTCCCCCACTTATTTAGGTTTCGTCCTCAAAACCTGTCAGTCATCAAACAATTGAGGATAATATTTCCTCATCTGCTCGTCGGTCTCCCACGTAGATTCTAATCTTTTTCTGTGTCTCCATATACTCGTACTAGTGGAACCACTTTATTTCGTAAGTGCTTCTCTTTCCAATCAAGGATGGCCACCGGCTGCTCTACATAATTCAGCCGTTCATCGACTTCAATGTCTTCTAATGGTACGACTGCATCATTATCTGCCAGACATTTCCTGAGATGAGATACATGGAATGTAAGGTGAATTCCACTCAACTCATCAGGTAGTTCTAATCTATAGGCCACTTCCCCTACCCTCGCGACAATACGGAATGGACCTATGAACCTTGGACTTAACTTTCCTTGTTTACGAAACCTGATGATCCCTTTCTACGGAGATACCTTGAGCCTAACCTTGTCACCAACCTCAAACTCTATTGGTCTACGCCTCTTATCAGCATAAGACTTCTGGCGATCCTTTGCAGCTTTCATGAATGCCTTAATCTTATCTAACTTCTCGGTTGTGACCTCAATCACTTCAAGACTTCCCAACTCCTTTTGCCCGATGTCACCCCAACACACAGGCATTCTGCACTTCCTACCGTACAGCATCTCATAAGGTGGCATACCAATGTTGGCATGGTAACTATTATTATATGAGAATTCCGCCAACGGTAAGTGCTCATCCCAACTTCCTCCAAAGTCGATTACACATGCTCGTAGCATGTCTTCTAACGTCTGAATTGTTCTTTCTGACTGACAATCGGTCTGGGGGTGGTAAGCCATACTAATATGCTGTCTAGTCCCAATTGAGTCGTAAAACCTCTTCCAGAACTTGGACGTAAACCGTGTGTCTCTATCCGAAATGATAGACACTGGCATGTCGTGACGAGCCACAATCTCATTGATAAATAGCTATGCTAACCTCTCAGAGGAAAACGTCTCACGAATTGGTAGGAAATGGGCGCTATTTGTTAAACAGTCTACAATCACCCAGATCGCGTTGCTTCCTCTCGTCGTGCGAGGTAGCTTCGTGACGAAGTCCATTGTGATGTGTTCCCATTTCCATTCAGGAATATCCAAAGGTTGGATCTTTCCATATGGCTTTTGGTGCTCTGCCTTCACTTGCAGACAAGTCAGGCACTTGCTCACGTATCTAGCCACGTCTCGCTTCATTCCCGGCCACCAGTAATTTTTTCAGATCCTGATACATTTTCGTGGCACCAGGATGAATGGAATATCGAGTTTTATGAGCCTCATCCATGATCTCCCCCCTCAGATCCTCATAAAGAGGGATCCATATTCGCCCAGATCAGGTTCTAACACCGAGGGTGTTTTCCCCCAAATCTGAAACTTGTCCTTTCATCCTTTAAGAGTTGACTCTATCATCTCTAAAGGCCTCATCTTGAAAACTCCCTCACTTGTTTGATAACATTAGGCGTCATGATTATCTGGTAAGCTCTCACCCAAATTGGTTTGGGTTGTCCCTTTCGGCTAAGGGCGTCAACAACCACATTGGCTTTGCCTGGATGATAATGAATTTCACAGTCATAATCCTTGATCAGTTCCAACCACCTCCTCTTCCTCATGTTGAGTTCCTTTTGTTTGAAGAAATACTTCAGAGTTTTATGATCCGTGAAGATGGTGCACTTCACCCATACAGTTAGCGCCTCCAAATCTTCAATGCACACACCACCGCAGCCAACTCTATATCATGTGTAGGATAATTGGCCTCGTGGACCTTTAATTGTCTAGAAGCATAGGCTATCACCTTCCCTCGTTGCATCAACACGCAACCCAATCCTGCATACAAGGCATCCGAGTAGACTACCAAATCCTCGTTCCCTTCGGGTAACATCAAGACAGGGGCTTAAGTTAACCTCATCTTCAGTTCTAGGAAGGCGTTCTCCTGATCAGTACCCCATTCATACTTCACGTCCTTCCGGGTCAGCTTAGTCAAAGGAGAAGCTATCTTGGAGAAATAATGGATAAACCTCCTATAGTAACCTGCCAGGCCTAAGAAACAGCGAATCTCGGATGGCGTCTTTGGAGGTTCCCATTGCATCACCGCTTCAACCTTCACAGGGTCCACCCTGATCCCCTCAGGATTAACCACATGACCCAGAAATTGAACTTCTCGTAGCCAAAATGCGCATTTAGATAACTTATCATATAACTTTTCACTTCTAAGCGTCTCCAATACTTCTCAAATATGATCGGCATGTTCCTTTTCACTTTTTGAATAAATCAAAATGTCATCGATAAACACTATCACCTATTTATCCAACATCGGCCAACATACCCGATTCATAAGATCCATAAAAGCAGCTGGCGCGTTGGTCAAACCAAAGGACATGACGAGGAATTCGTAGTATCCATAACGCGTACGGAACGCTATCTTAGGGATGTCTTGTTCTTTCACCATCAGTTGGTGGTAACCAGACCGCAGGTGTGTCCTTGAAAACCAGCTGGCACCCATAAGTTGATCGAACAGGTCGTCGATCCTTGGTAACGGGTACCGATTCTTTACGGTCAGCTTATTGAGCTCGCCTAGTCAATGCACATCCGCATGCTACAGTCTTTCTTCTTGACGAATAAAACCGGAGCACCCCATGGAGAGATACTCGGTTGGATGAAGCCTTTATCCAATAAATCTTGCAACTGATCCCTCAGTTCTACCATCTCTGAAGGAGCTAATCGATACGGTGCTTTAGCGACGGGCTATGCTCCCGGTAGCAAATCAATCTAGAATTCGATTTCGCGGTCAGGCGGCACACCAGTCAGGTCTTCAGGAAAGACGTCAAGAAACTTGCGCACTACCGGAACGTCTGATAATTATTGCTCTGGCGCATCCACATCTTTTACATAGGCCAAGTAAGCGCTACACCCACGTCTCAAGTACTTTTCAGCTGTGATCATTGACACGACCTTCGGTACACAACACACCTTATCCCCGCGAACCGTAACAGAACTACCATCGAGCGTTGTTAGACGAATTATCTTCTTACTACATACTATATTGGCTTCATAGCTAGCTAACCAATCCATGCCTAACACCACATCGAAACCTCTTAAGGCCATAACATGCAACCTAGCAGGGAACTTATAACTTTCTAACTCAATCAGGCAATTCTCAACCACCTCAGTCACCTAGAGGACTTACCAATGGTTGTTTCTACATAAAAAGGCTCGTCTAACTTTCTACTCTTATCATGCTACAAACAGCAAAAGGCAGCAGGCATAAAACTCCTACTAGCACCAAAATCAAAGAGCATAGAAGCATATTCATGGTCTACCAGAAACATACCTGAAACCACCTGTGCATCTACCCTGCCCTCCTCACGAGTTATGTTAAATGCCCTCACTTTTGCCTTCAAACCGTCCCCCTTACCCTTATCTCTAGCTTTAGCCGCTCCTGATCCTTTGATTTTCCTTTTTACAGTCTCTTCCCAAGTGTCCCATCTCCCCGTACTGGTAACATTTAACCGCCCTGCAGTCCTTGACATAGTGGCCCTCGCCTCCACATTTGAAACATTTACCCGTTCCAACTCTACACTCCCCTGAATGACCCCTTCCACATTTTCTACAAACACCTCCCTCACCCGCATTTCCTCGTCTCCCTGACTGATCCTCAACTCTTATCCTCTTCTCTCCAATTCTGAAGTTGTATCCTTCGAATGTCTTCCCATTTACATTCTTGTTCCCACTCCATTTCTCCACCTTCTTCTGTACAGGCATCGGATCTCTCTCATCGTACAACCTCCCAACTAAATCCACCACAAACCTAAACGTGCCCGGTCTGGCCGTAATCATGTGCCTCCTGATATCCACGGGCAAACCCTGCATGTATCTCTTGATCTTCTTGGATGCAGGTGTCCCCATGTCTGGCACAAGTCTTGCAAGTTTATTGAACTTGGAGGTGTACTCTTGATGAGTCATGTTCCCAGCCTCCAAATACAAGAACTCCTTCTCAATATTGTCTAACTCTCGATGGGGACAATACTCCTCCCGCACCAATTCCTTCAACTCCGACCACTTCATTTTGGGTATCGATCGCTTTCCTTCAGCCTGGGCAATATTGTCCCAACAGCACAACGCTAAGTCAACGAAAGAATGAGTGGCAAACTTAACTTTTTGATCTTCACGACACTCAATGATTTCCAGTACCGCTTCCATCTCTCTAACCCAACAGTGAGCGGCAGTAGCATTGCCGTTACCGTCAAATGTCGGGGGCTTGCACCTTTGAAATGCCCCATAGTTGCACCCCTTAGTAGTCTCTTTTTCAGACTCCTCACCATTGTCATCATCATGAACTACCACCTTAGGGTTTGATGGCTCCTCTTCGGATTCCTCAGTCCTCCCAGTGGACTTTCTTGATTTTTTCTCACTTTCCTTCCCCTTTTTCTCAGCTTTCTCTACATCCTTGACTGTTTTAATCACCTCAGTCACCACTGAGGGTAACACATTATGCATAACATTGTAGACCTCATCAGCGATAGCCTCCTTCACAGTAGATTTGAGGGTGGCTGATCCCTCCCCCTCCGGGTGACTATGGAGGTCCGACTCCTCGTGAACAGTCTCGGGAGCATTAGCTTTGCTCCGGGTGACACGTGGCTCAGTAGTACTCCCGCCACGAGCACTTCCTCGGGTTGCCTTCCCTGATTTTCTACCAGCCATAACTAAT
>CM046039.1:48262115-48326575 GCA_025215565.1 Flaveria ramosissima
AATAAACCTGATTTGAATAATCTTCATTACAAACAATTTACAATTGTTGATAAATTTGGAAAACCCAAGACCATCTCGGCTTGGGTAGATATCTCAACTTAATTTTCTTGTTGTGCAGGTACGCCCAAAAAGACCACTCAATACATGGTATGTGGATAGTGGGTGTAGCCGGCATATGACAGGCAATCCTGCCTTGTTACAAAATTTAAATTAAAGGATGGAACTCACATCGCCTTTGGTGGTGATGCTGGAGGAAAAATAACCGGAGAAGGAACAGTATCAAATGGGATAATAAGCTTTGATAAAGTCAACTTTTGTTCACAGTTGAACTTTAATCTTTTAAGCGTATCTCAAATATGTGATAAATCATACTCTGTTCTATTTGATGATTCATTCTGTTATGTTTTGAAGCCAGGTTTCAAGATAAGCAAAGATTGGGTGATTGTTACAGCTGAAAGAGATAGAGATGTATACAAGCTGGATATGTCTCAAGTTGATCCTTCAACTGAAACAACATGCCTAATTGCTAAGGCATCAAATGATGAAAGCCAGCTTTGGCATAGACGTCTCGGACATTCAAATTTCAAGAATATGAACAAGCTTGTAGCAGGAAATCATGTCATTGGACTTCCATCTAAGAAGTTTGCAACAACTGATCACTGCTCAGCATGTTTGAAGGGAAAGCAACACAGAGCGTCTTATAACTCCAAGCTCATAAACTCAACATCCAAACCTCTTCAGTTGTTACATATGGACCTTTTTGGACCAACAAATGTCAAGAGTATTGGACGAAAATCATATTGTTTAGTTATCATTGATGACTATACAAGATTTTCATGGGTTTTCTTTCTATATGCCAAATCTGAAACGACTGATTTACTAAAAGAATTTATCATTAAAGTTGAAAATCAATTAGAAAATAAAGTGAAAATAATAAGAAGTGATAATGGAACGGAATTCAAGAATGCTAACATTGAAATGTTTTGTGCACAGAAAGGGATAGCTCATCAGTTCAGTGCTCCTAGAACTCCTCAACAAAATAGAGTTGCTGAAAGGAAGAATAGAACACTGATTGAAGCTGCTCGTTCTATGTTAGCTGATGCAAAAATTCCTATCACTTTTTGGGATGAAGCTATATCAACTGCGTGTTTCGTTCAGAACCGAATCTTAATTGTGAAAGATAAAATGAAAACTCCATATGAGTTAATGTTTGGCAGGAAACCAAACATAAATTTTCTAAAATCATTTGGTTGTCCTGTTATGATTCTTAATTCAAGTGATCAATTAGGAAAATTTGAAGCAAAATCTGATAATGGATTTTTCGTTGGATACTCATCTGTTTCAAAAGCCTATCGAGTGTACAACTCTAGGACAAATATAATACTTGAAACATTCAACGTTAAATTTCTGGAAAATTCTTTTCCATCAGTTTCAAATGGTCCTGCATGGTTATTTGATTTAGATTCATTATCAAACTCTCTTCAATCTAACTTGTTTAATCAACCAAATTGTCTTGATTCTACAGGTAAGAAGAACTCAAGAGGAGATCTTGGATCTTTCAGTGAGGATTTAGATTCTGATGACCCAGATGATTCTAGCTTAGACTATCCATTTTTATCATTTGTCAAGGACTCAATAATACAATTCGATGACAATAATCATGATAATACAGTTTCAAATCATTCAGTTTCAATTGATCAGGAAGGATCATAACATATTCCTAGTGATGGTAATAAGTTTGTGATACCTGAGTCTGGAATATCATCCATCTCTGGTGATGTAGTTGATACTGGTAACTTTGATCACTTTATTAACTCACCGACTCAAGTTCCAAACTTCAATCCACATTCTTCTACTTTGTTACATGAGCTTTCCAACTTGAACCAAACAAATCTGGATGTTAATGTTCAATGTGATGAGATTCCAACATCTCGTATTCACAAGAATCATCCAATTTCTCAGATTATTAGTCCATTGAATGAGAGAACAACAAGGAGTAAATCAGAACAAGCAAACGTGTGCTTATACTCTTGTTTTCTTTCTCAAATTGTTCCTAAAAATGTTACCGAAGCATTAAAGGACAATGGTTGGATAGAAGCCATGCAAGAAGAATTACTTTAATTTCGCAAACAAGAAGTGTGAAATTTGGTGGATCTACCTGAAGGAGAAAATGCAATAGGCACGAAATGGCTATTTAGAAATAAGACTGGTGATCGTGGTGTTGTAATAAGGAACAAAGCGAGACTAGTTGCACAAGGATATACACAGGAAGAAGGAATAGATTATGATGAAGTGTTTGCACCAGTTGCAAGACTTGAATCCATTCGAGTTTTCCTGGCTTATGCTTCATTCATGAAATTCAAGGTGTATCAAATGGATGTAAAGGGTGCATTTCTATATGGTCCTATCACTGACGATGTGTTTGTGAAGCAACCTCCAGGCTTTGAGGATGCACAATTTCCACATCGAGTATATAAGCTGAGTAAAGCTTTATATGGACTTCATCAAGCCCCTAGAATTTGGTATGAGACGTTATCACAACACTTAATCCAACATGGATACACAAGAAGGAAAATTGATCCAATTTTATTCATAAAGAAGGATAATGATGATCTCTTATGTGTACAAGTGTACGTTGATGACATCATATTTGGTTCTACCAGTCCAAAATTGTGCAATGAATTTGAAGAAATCATGAAATCTCGGTTCCAATGAGTTCTATGGGAGAGATTAATTTCTTTCTTGGACTTCAAGTCAAGCAAACTGACGATGGAATCTTCATCAATCAAGAGAAGTTTGTCGACAAGCTCTTGAAGAAATTTAAGTTGCAAGACTGTCAGTCCATACGAACTCCAGCAGATGTTAACACCAAGATTGAACCTGATCCAAAAGGAAAATCTATTGACCAAACATTATACAGATCAATGATTGGTTCTTTGATATACCTTACTGCATCTAGACCAGACATTATGTATGCTGTTTGTGTTTGTGCCAGGTATCAATCAGACCCGAAAGAATCTCACTTAATTGTTGTCAAAAGGATATTCAGGTATCTCAAAGGTAAACCAGCCTTAGGGCTTTGGTATCCTTACGAGGGTAACTTTGAACTACATGGATATAAAGATAGTGATTATGGTGGATGTTGTCAAGATAGAAAATCTACTTCGGGTGGGTGTCAATTTCTTGGTCCCCGATTAGTCTCGTGGCAATGTAAGAGACAAACAAATGTCTTTCTTTCAACTACAGAAGCTGAGTACATTGCTGCATAAGCAGGATGTTCTCAAATCCTTAGGTTGCAATATCAACTACTGGATTATGGGTTCAATTTTCTTAAAACACCAATTTACATTGATAACACTGCTGCTATGTTCATAACAGCTAATCCTGTTCAACATTCAAAAACAAAACATATCGAAATTCGATATCATTTTCTCAGAGATAACTCTAAAAAAGGATTAATCATATTGATTCAAATTGCAACAGAAAAACAGTTGGCAGATCTATTTACTAAAGCCTTCCTACCAGGACGGTTTGAGTATTTAGTAGAATCAATTGGTCTTATAAATCATATGTGAACTCCCTAAATCAAAAGATCACAATAAGTGATCCTCTCATTGTTAATTGCCTGTTTATATTTTGTGTGTGTGTGTGATTTTTGTTTCCTTAGAAAATTCAAATACAAAAATATAAATCAAAACTACAAAATTAGAGTCTTTTTCTAATTATTTGGTTACAATTGTTCTCAGAAAGGAATATGTTTTGCAATATGTGAGAAATGATAGTACATTAGTGACATCAGTTGCATACTTCACTCATTAATAAAGTCTGACATGATCAAATATGATGTGTAGACAATATCTGACTATTATGCTGAAAAAGTAAATTCTTGTGATCAAACTAAATCTTAATGCTTGTGTGTATTCATCTGAGTACTTTTGAGTTGTTTGGCTTATCAGATTGAATGCTTGTTAAGTTACACCACTCACACCTGTTGATACTGTGTTTAATCATGAGATTTGTTACAAAGCATCATATCACTTCTCGGTTATGAGTAATCATAGACCTAAAGTGCTGAGATATCCTTTGTTGTAAGTGATTACAGACCTGGATTCCCTCTTTAATGCAAAAGATGCCAATGTGCACAAACTATTCAAATGAATAGTCAGAGCTTATCAAATGGTTATCCATGATCATTCTCTATTAATTTAAGTAACATGAACTCTGGTGATACATAAGTTTCAGGTAATAAGTTGAGTATGTGTTCTTTCTTGCATGTCATGATGATGGTTGAGCTCTCTAGTCTCTGTATAATTTACATCATGTCATATCTAAATATACCTAATCAATCCAAGAATTGAAAAGTAAGTGAGTTGATAATTTTTCAAAAACACTCATTGTCTATCCTTAGATCTTGTGTCTCCTTTGCTGTGATATCACTGACCTGGAACACACTTGATCAGGATTTATTCATTGTCTATGATCTCACTGTAGACATTAATTCTTTTGTTTATATTAGATTTTGATTATGCTTTCATTTTGCTTTTATGCATGTTTTTTGTGTGTGAAGGCAATGTCACAATGTGATGTGTGATCTTATTATCTTACCTAAGGAAACTTATAAGTTTTTCAAACTTAAAAGTTTAGGGGGAGTAATAAATGAAAGAGTTATTCGCAGAAAATAATCAAAATCAAAATTAAAATGTTGAATTGAAAGGATGATGCTATATGTTCAAAGTATATGTGTAATTTGAAAATGTAATTTTTGAAAAGTATAATATGAACCTACATAAATTTGCAAGTGAAAATGCTTCTGTCAAAAGTTGAAAATCAGATGATAATTGATTTTATGTTGAGACTAAAATAAAGGGACAAAATAAATTTTAAAAATAAAAAGAAAATAAAATTTTGTGAATTGAGAGTGCAAAATGCAAAAAGTTCAAAATTGAGGGGCTTTTGCAAAATGCAAAAAGTTCAATATTGAGGGACTAAAAGGTAAAAATTTTGAAAAATTCAAAATTATGATTAAATTATTTAAATATTAGTATGAAATATTACTAATATTTTTAAACAGTGTGCTGGTGAAAAATTTGGAAATCACAAGTGTTAAATTTACGAAAGTCAATTCAAAGTCAACTCATGCGCCTAAATAGTGCACATACGTCTAAATAGGAGCATGATGTAATTTTCAGGAATTATACAAGTGTTTGGACGTTTGTCAAATTCCCATGCACCTAAACAGTTGTAATAAGTCCATGGAATTATACAAGTGTTGGGCGTTTTTACATTCCCATGCGCCTAAATAGTTGTAATAATTCCATGATTTTAATCAAGTGTTTAGCGTTTGTCATAATCCCATGCGCCTAAACAGTGAATGAGTTTGACTTTGACCAAGTGTTAGACGTTTGACATGTCTCATGCGTCTACATAGTTGAAAAGTTTCAAAATTACAAGTGTTAGACGTTTCAGAAAGTCCATGCGACTGAACAGTGCAAAAGCGCCTAAACAATGCTTATGCGTCTGAACAGTTCCCATGCGTCTGAGTCAAAACGCACACATGCGTCTAAAAATTAGTGAATTTTAGGGTTTCATACGCCCAAACAGGGCTCATGCGTCTAAAATTTCACTTAATATAAATTGAACACTTACACTTATTTCCTCATTCACACTCAAATTTTCCACAGACAAAACCCCTGAACTTTCGACTATCACTCATCATCAATCTCTCAATTCATCTGTGATTTCATCAAATCCTGTTGATTGTAGATAGTATTTGGATCTATAAACGTAAGTTTGTGATTCAAATCAGTAAATTTTGGTTAAATCAGATTATAGGTATAGGCGTTTGAATGCTATTTGTGCGTTCGAACACTATATACCTCAAAGTTTAACTAATCAAATGTGAATCATATCTAAAATTGACTCTGGATGGTTAATAAGTTTCTGATTACGAGTAGATTGATATACATTTCATGATCTAAAAGTGAAAATGATTTGAAAAGAGTTCGATCAGTCGGTTCTTCATGGAAGAAGAAGAAGATGAACTTTAAAAAAAAATTTTTTTAACAAAAAGTAAATAAATCAAAATTCAAATTTTAGATAATAAATTTAAAATGAATAAAGTTTAATGTTTCACAAATTAAAATCTCAAAATCAAAAGTCAAATTCAAAAGTCAAAATCAAAAGTCAAAATAATAAGTCAAAATTGAATGAAAAAGTTACAAGTTAAAATTGCTAAGTCATATGTAGAAATGAATCTCATTAATCAATATTCAATGTTCTCATAATACTTTTTTATGTTTTGCAGATGGCAGAATTGAAGTTTGAGCCAAAGCACAATGTGGCTGCATACTTAAATGATGAAAACAGAGAAGCCATTGGATATGAAGAGATTATTAGATTTCTGCTTAGAACAAAATATGTCTATGCTATGTGTGCAAGACCAATGATCAATGGAAGACTGATCAAGAGATTTTGGAGAACTGCACAAGTAGAAAGAGATGATGAAGGAAACAAAGTTCTAAGAGCTTCTATTACAACAGAAAGAATGCTTGAAGTTTCTAAAGAAGCAATCAGAATAGCTCTACAGCTTGGTGACAATGACCCTGAAGACTTATCAGAGTATACCTTCAATGAATGTAGAGATGTTTTTCTACAAATGGGTCATCCTGATCATTTCCCCAAAAAGCAATTTTTCAGAGCTCGAGTGTATAAGCATTGGAAGTTGTTGTGCTACATATTTCAACATTGCATGTCTAAACGAAGTGCTGGTTGGGATTCATTCCCAGTAGACATTGCATCTCCCATTATTGCTTTAGCCACAAACAGAAGATTCAATATGGCTAAGTGGATAATGAATGGCTTCATTTTCAATCTTGAAAGAGGAGTGAGGAATAAATACCTGATGTATCCAAGATTTCTCCAATTGCTTATTAATGAACCAAATCCAGATATGTATGCTGAATGAGTTACAGGAGATAAGCTACAGTTAGAACACATGTCAGATGCTATTTATAAAAGACTGGCAATGATCACTGGTTCTCAAAACATTCCAGTATTTGATTATATCAGGAATGTATCAATGAATGAAGTAGATATTAATCAGCAACACTTTCATCTATCGGAAGAAGAACCAATAGATCCAAATGATCTCATTGAGGATGTAGAAGATGATGAAGAAAGTAAGGATGAAGCTACTGAAAGCTCATCAGATGAAGAAAATGATGATGATGATAACAATGAAGATGATGATAATAATGATGATGCTGAAGAAAGTGAGGATGAAGCTACTGAAAGCTCATCAGATGAAGATAGTGATGACAACAATGATGATGATGATGGAAATGATGGTGCAACTGAAGCACATCAAGAAGAAACTGAGGAAAGAAATGAGGATGATACTGGAAATGAACCTCAAAACATGGCTGAAGAAACCAATGTTCCTGACATTCATGATGATACTGTCAATGAACCACAAAACATGGCTGAAGAAAATGTTGATGATATTCATGATGAAGCTGTACATGAAATAGATTCACAAAATCAAACCTTTGATTTTGATTTTATGAATGATATGTTATATGACCCTGTACTTGAAGCTGATGTGAATAAAGGAGTAGAAGAAATTCCTGTTAGTATGAGGCACAATGTGTCTGTACAAACAGAGGAGACAGTGGATATTGATGAGTTTGAGAGATTGAAAGAAAAAAATTTAAGTAAAGAAGAAGAACTTGAAGAGTTGAAAGTGGAGAATGAAAGAATGAAAGAGATGAACATATCTCTTGAAAAAGAAATTCAAAAGTTTAAGGATGAAAACTTAAAGTTGACTGAAGAAAATGCCATGAAAGATGAAAAGATTGTGAGGTTTGCAAAAGATAAAGAAGATGTAATCAAGAATTTTGAAGTAATGATCAAAGACTATGACATTCTTGAGGAGAAGTTCAAGAAACTAACAGAAGAAAATGAAAAACTAAAAGATGATTTGCTGAAAGAAAAAGAAGCTCAAAAGCCTATCTCACCAGTACAAGTGATAAGTGCTGAGATGAGTGTTGAAGAAAATCTTGAGCAGCTAAAAGGCAAAAGAAAAATTGATGAAGTAGAAGATACAATTCTAACTGAATAATCTTCCAAAATGCAAAGAACTGAAGAAAATGTTGAAGAACAAAATTTTCAAGAACAGATTGAGGCGTTAGAAGATATTGAGGAAGTATACAATGATGATTGGTATGATGAAGTTCTGGATGATGAAGATATTGATGAAGCTCAATTTGTATCACATTTCTCTTCACAAGAACAAACTCAAGAACAAGACGAAGTTCCACAAGATTTTGAAGAAAGATATAATTATCTTGTGAAGATGAAATACAATCATGTATATTTGGATGGACTGATTGTTTCTCAGATTAATGATGAATATGAGAAGTGTATTTCTGCAGAGTCAGTTGCACCAGTAGATCCAAATGAGATTGTTATTGAGCATGGTGAATGGACTAGAGCAAAAGAGGTTATTAATGTAAAAGAACTATCTAGCTCTGAGCTGCACCATCCTGATCCAGATGATATGAGTATTCCAGCTCTAAGATCATGGTTGCAAGCTAGGAACTACCCGTGGAGGAAACTAAAGAGATTACAATCTGTATCATTGAGGAACCTTGTCAGAAGTTTTCAAGAAATGGAGAAACAATTGAAGAAGATGATTGTACTTGATACAGATAATCCTCAGTATCTTGAAATTATAAAAGGACAAGAATGTTAAAGCCACAGGAGATCAAACAAATGGCAAGAAAGACTGATGCACATGTTCACAGAAAAGAGTTGATTGAATTGTTTGCTGATCCAGAAAGACAAGCATACAAAGCCTCTACTGAACAAAGGAATATTTTTGATAATTCAAGATCAACTGGAGACTTGGTAAGAAACGTACTACAAAGAGGACAATCAGTTGCTGAACTGTTGAATGCTATGATTGTTCCAGATTTTACCAACCAAGTAAAGATTATCGCATGGAAGTATGATGAAGTATTCGATGCATTTTTGATTAAGAGGGTAAATGTTGTGTGTGATGTATATCACTTTTACACTAGCATCATAAAACTTCCAGTGCAAGATCTGAAAGAGCTGAATAGATTACCTCTGATAAATCCTTCTAATTCGGAACGTGGCAAGATGTTGGTAGAATTATATAGAAGAGGATTGGATCGATCAAGTAATTTTCTTAAGACAAGATGTGATCAAGAGGATAAAGAGTACTTTGTTACTTTGAAGAATAATAAAAAGCTCAAGGGATTACAGTCTGAGGAGGAACATTCTATGATTGAATTTTGTGACAACTATATTGAGAAGGTCACAACTCCTGGTCTGAAAGTGATAGATGGTAATCAAAACTCAAAGCCAATTCTCAGATGGTTTTATAACACTGAGACGTTTGAGCTTAAGTTAGTCTGAAATCTAGAACGATGGGATGAGGACGTGATTACTTTATTTGGAGTTTTTGAACTGGAGCTTTTACATCCTAGTTATATCTCATTTTTATCTGTACAAAAGTTTGAGAAAGTAACTCCAGAGATAGCAGACCAACACAAGAAGTATTTCATTTCTATCATCAATGTGATGAATGCAGCTATGGAAAGAATATCTTTGAGAAAAGCTCTTGCTTATGCTAATATTGTCAAGAAAGATATAAAAGACATTGAATCATGAAAATATCAAGGAAAGGGGTACTAGAAGTATACTCAAAGGAAAGTCAAAAACCTATTGAGTTATATGCTAACATTGATATCTCATGTCTTTCTAAAGATACATTGGAGAGAATGAACCAGATGGAGATTAAGACGAATGAAGCTAAACCCGAACAAGGCATTCTTGCAAGAAAATTCAAGTCTGCAGTTTCAAATGCTTTGAAAGAATTAGAGATGTACAAACAGAAGCCAATGTTTAAGATCAAAGAAGAACCAGAAGATTTCTTTGAATGATGAAGACAAAGATTGAAGATAAAGGTTGAAGATAAAGCTGAATATGGAAGAAAAGAAAAAGAAGACAAAGATTGAAGATTTTGAAGACCAAATACCATGTCAATCTTAGGGGGAGTATTGTTAGTGCTCTAAGAAAGATTAACATGTTGTCTTTAGTTGTCTTTTTAATACTTTGTAATAGTATAGGGACTAGTTTTGTAATTAGTTAGTTCCTTTACTTTTTGTTTCATTATAAATAGCTTAGACTTAGAGGTAGTAGAAAAACCAGTTGAATAGAGTTGTATTCGAACCTTCTTACACACTTTGTAATTGTCTTTGCTTGATATTAATAAAACTCTGAATTTTGTTGATATCTTGCTTGATTTGATTACTTTGTTTGTATTTCATTGAATTGTGTTCATAAATCATCATAGATTGGTACATTTGATCCTATCATAAAACAAATAGCACACACACATAATTGCGGTTTACTTGAAACTTTTACCTGATGGCACGTAGCTACATGGGTGGCATCCTTCCTTTGGTCCCATTTTCAGTTTAAGTTTAGGTTTTGAAAACAGTTTACCCAATTCTCTTAAACTTTGGATCTGATACCAACTTGTAAGGCCCCGTTCCCAGGAAACCTCACAGTTCGTTAATCATAGCATAAAATCATTTTAATAACAAAACAAGGCAGCGGAATAAAATAAACATTTACTTAAAACTTGCACTTGATATTGTAATCATACATGTGTCCTTTAATTGTAAATAAAACATAGTACTTTTTCTTAAATTACAATAAAAGATTTCATAAACAGGAATGCCATCAATTGCCATCCAAGTAGCCTCCAATCGGTGCCATTCTCAACATCAGCATTTACCTGCCAACTATTATGTGACAACTCGAGTTTTCAGGTTAACGTCGTTAGCGTTATCCAACATATGTTTGATAATTTAAATAAACAAATTCTATTATTACTAAATGATAAATTATTACTATAATTAATATTTGAGATAATTAGTCCTAAACTAACTAAATTTAAATAACTTAAAGATGCCAATTAGATTAAATGGAAGGACTAATTGTGACCATTGGCAAATGTGATTGCATTCAGGAACTTCATCACCGTAACTCCTTATTTTGCTTCATCTCTTCCAAAAATTAACCCTAGCAGCTCCTAAGCGACGGCAGCCGCTACTCCCTCTCGACGACCCTTTATTCGCGACACCTTGTCTCCGGCAGCCTTCCCGACGTCAACCATGGTACTTGGTCAACCGACGCTTCCCCGACGACTTCCCCTTTCTTCAAAAGCATGTGGTCAATCGACAACATCTTGAAAGGTGCGTATCCGATCAAGGCAGCCCCATTCGGTATGGTTTATTCTCTACTTACTCGCGTTCATGGCGTTTACGGTTCCGGGTTCTTGTACGGGTTGCTGCGTATGTATCTATATTGTATGGGTTGTTCGGTTGGTGCTGATGGTATGTATGTGCGACGTGTATATGTGTGTTTCTGTGAATTTTGTGTGTACGAATGTGGCCGTAAGTGTGCATGATGTGTGTGTTTCTGTGAATTATGTATGAATGTGGTCGTGAGTGTGCATAATGTGTGTGTGATTTCTGTGAAATCATGTGTGTGTGTGTGTGTGTTATATGGTGATGATGTGGTGTGGAAGGTAGTAACAATGGGTGGGTCATGTCCGTGAGGTTGGCTTGGAATAGCAAATGGGTTGTGTTTGTCGATTATTATGTGAAAACATAGTTATCGGGTCGGGGAATGATCATTGAAAAGAGTTTGAGCTTAAACTATATGGTTTGAGTTTTACTAAAAGTTATGAACCTGCAAAGACACTTGGATGAGTGTTCAAACTTGTTTTAGATGATAACATGGTCTTGTGAAGTCATTGAACATTCTTAGGGTGCACGTTTAGACTAAAACTTGATATTTTCTGGTTCTGGCAGATTCTGTTAGCCAACTTGTGCATGTTGTAACTTGATGATAATAAACTCATTCACTGCGTTTCTTGGGTCCAAAGTGTGTATTTTTGAATCTAGTTTCCAGAAAGCCCAACCACACTTAAATTGGACGTGTAAAACTCAAGTTATTATATTTTTAGTGAAGGTAGGTCAAAACTATTCTTTTTTTACAGCAAACAAAAAGTCAAGTGTTTTGGCACCTGGTTTGTATTTTTTATGAAGTTATGGTTAAAGTAAATGATTTAGGGAAGTAATCCCATGAGTTTTGGAGCACCTCCAAGTGGTTTCATCTCAAAATAGTGTATAGATTTGTGTTTAGAGACATTATAATAAATGTATGACATATGAGTTTATTATAAAAACTTTTATAATTAAAAATATATGAACAATACCTTCATGTAGGATCCGATGTGTGCGTGAATAACTGAGTTTATGTTTGTGTGAGCTTGTGTATGATGGTACTTGTTTGTGATTGGGGAGTCAACCAATAGCCGGCATCGTAACCGAGTCATGGAACACGAAACCATACATTCTTTATATTTATAATTAATAATTAAAATTAATATTATATATTAATTGAAATTCAGGTTCGTCAGAACAAATCTTTTGTGCTTACATTTACGTGTTGCTGTGCATTCGAGGTGAGTTCTCAGCCCCGCTTTTATATCATACTCTCTTTTTGGGGGAGAGAAACATGTTGTTTTTCATAAACTATATGATGCTTAGATTGGTAATACTGCATATACTGGTTTACTATTGTGATACCACTACGCCTCGTTCGGACCGTTAATATAGTATTAGCGAGGTGATTGTTAGTAGATCTACTGGGTTTGACAAACCCCACCCGGGCTAGTCGCGCTAGCTTGACTGGAGGTCAAACGGGTGAATGGTTAGCCTGTTTAACAGTGTTGTGGTCTGGTATCCACAGCCGGGGCATTCATTATATTATTTCTGTCAGCTCGGTCGCGAAATTCATACACATAGTGACTTGTTGTAGGCTAGCTACCTACTTATATGCTTTGATTACTTAATCTGGATTTCATTACTGTTGCTTACTGTTTTCTGATAAACCTGTGAACTCACCAACCTTGTGTTGATACTTTAGCATGTTTCTTTCAGGTTCTTAAGCTGCGCAGGAATAGGAACATCTCGCATTGCATTTGTCATCGTAGAGTCAAATGAACAATCTACATTCTTCTATAAATTATAATTATTTGGTTTGCGCGTGTTTGTGTTGTTTAAATTATGGTTTATACGCTTCCGCACTTATTTTCATGTTTCGTACTTAATTCTGATTTTAAGAAACTTTATTTAATTTGGAAATTATGTTGTGTCGTTTGGTGTAACTAATGGCTAAGATCATGGTATGTCACGCGCCTAACGGTATTACCCCGTTTGTGGAAATTGAGGGTGTGACAGATTGGTATCAGAGCCAATGGTTATAGCGAACTAAATTAAATTTGCATTTCATTTAGACTATAGCCTGATGCCTTAGTTACACGCACATAAACATGTTTAGCTTCATTAGTTTGCCTTGTCTATTTGCTATACTTGCTTGGGATTTGCTTGTTGTGGTATATTCCTATGTGTGTTTGGCTACAAGAATGACATAATCATCTCTTCATTCTATGTTTACGGGAAAAGGGCCGGTTTGTCATGATTTCCCGTTGTTACCTCATGTTTCTTTGTACAAGTGACTACGAGTTGCCGTGAGTCATGAAAAAGGTTGTTTAGGAATTACATGTACGTTACCTTTTACACTATACCTCTCGGAATTGGATACAATACCATTGGTACCTAACTTGGATGGTTCATTAGGAGCATGTTCTGCCTCCTATTGAATGTGTCTCACAGATAAGAGCTGCTTTTACCAATCTTTTTTTTACCTACCTTGTCACTTCTCTACCTTGTGAAACGGGTAATGGATGTATTGGCGGCTACCATACACATTACGAGACAACTTATCAAAGTTTACTTACGATAAAGCTATTTACCCATTTGACCTGAGCGCATCGACGATTCCTTGCCCAAATGAATATTTCCTCAATCGATTCTTCCGTGCAACCTTGATTAATCGACCCTTGCTTTAATAAATATATCTTTGATACCTCTATCATTGATAACACTCTGTATTTGACAAGGTATGTTAGCTCGGATAGGATGAATCAGGGGTGACCATGCAAAGCGAATTACCATCACGGGTGCACATGTAATTGTAATTTGTCGTGCATGAGAAGTTTTGCGAATCCTGTCGGATTATAACAATCATAGTCAGTACAAATTTTCATTTCTATACTTTGGGGACACGACAGTCTCAATCCGTATAAAATTTCACTAAGGATATGGAAGTAATCTTTCATTTCCACTCTTATAAAAGTTTTCATCCATATTGAACCTTAATGGGATTTTTATTACGACAATAGTTCCAGTCCTTATGAGATGTTGCTCGTTCTAGCATTCTAGTTTTCGTACAATTCTATTTATTTGATATGTGCGTAATCTTCACGATAGTTACAATAGAGTAGTGATACTCTATACGCATGTATTCTTTGTTCATTGGGTTAATCTTAAGACTTAGAGTCTTGCAGTTTAAACGTTCCAACATTCGTTTCATTTGTTATTTATCATTTTGAGTGTAAGTTACTTTTCCTCGTCCCGCGGTGGTGGGATCCAGATTGGATTTTCTTGGTTGACTGTGTTTGACGTAAAGTCAGTTAACAAAGTGTCTTACAATGACCCCAACTATTACATCTTTGTGTTTCCATTATAAGCAACAAGTCTTAACTATTATCGCCATGGGCTGTGCAATGAGGTCATCTGAGAGCGATGTGGAGCCATGCCAGCAGGAGCTGTCGCGTGAACATCCCGGTTAAGTCTCCTCAACCTTAATTAACATAGAAGGGATGTTACGAATGCGGTCAAACCAGACACTTCAAAAGGAATTGCCCGAGAAAAACAATGTCGGTAGTAGTGGTGCTGACAACCGTAATGTTAGGATCTGGTATTTGAACGAAACACCAACTGATTAACGTGTAAACCAAACCAAATAGTGCGGAATCCTATTTGATTGGCGATCCAATCAGTGAGAACACACGTAGAATCAATAAAGTATTGAATCAAACGTTAATAATCGATTAGGAATCGATCTACAGCGTTCTATGAACTTGGAGTATGAACTTGGAGGCTTCTGGACGGCTAGGGTACGTCTGGAATCGAAATATAATGAATGCTTACGTTTTTACACGAATTGGGTGGTATTTATAGGTTAGTGTTGTTCATTCGGGCGACTGAACCATTAATATGGTTCAGTCGTGCGATTGAACCATGCGGTTGATCCATCCGCACGACTGAGTGTTCAGTCGTGCGACTGGGCCAATCTTATGTTACAATCATATGACTGATCCAATCTTCTGGTTCAGTCGTGCGACTGAGTCATTCGCATGAAGTTATTCATGCGTATGGTCCATTCGTATGGGCCATTCGCATGAGAACTTCATTTTGTTAAGTTTGAATGTATTCATTAATATAACATTATGTGTATCAATTCAAACAATCACAAACCTATTTAACCAATTCAACATCAACTCATAAATGAAATATTAAAAATTATAAATCACAAACAACCATTCTCATTTCAATAATATTCCAAACATTATATCAGTGTAAGACAAACAAGACCTATTACATTCATATCATGATCTAGGTACATATGTATCAAGAAACTCCCCCTTGGACCTAGATCTCTCTAATGTCTTGTTTTCTGCATCACCTCTTCATACTTCTTGTACTTTTCCTCTCTTGTGACTCCTGCGTGAATCTCAAACGCAAAGCAGAGTCTTATGACGTTCTGGAATTGGAGGGCTTGTACTATATCCTGCGTGTCATAGAACAGTGGCCACTTGTATAGAGTATAGACATCATTAGCTGACAAGTTGGTGAGCCACATTGGGTCAAACACCCTGATGGTATCCATTTTCCCCTCTTTATTTAGAACTATGATCGCTTCCCCGGTTCTCCAATAATAGTACCACCACTTAAAGTGTGGAGTGAAGTCCTGTGGCATTTCCCTGAGAGGGATTCTTGGCATCGTTATTGGAGGACTCCACTTCAGCACTATCTTTGCCTTACCAGTGATGGGATCAACTTCTAATCGTCTGATATACCTCGTAGGTTGTTGAGGTTTGAAGTTGACCCACCTTGTGTGGTACTCTTTCCTCAGGGCAGCCTCAAACCAGCCTGACATCTTCCTTAGTTCAGCATATAGAAGCTTCAATTTTGCCAGCTGGTTGAGCTCAAAACCTGGTAGAGTCTTTAGATCATGTGGAAATCTAAAGTACTATATGCCTCTCTCTCTTAACGGCATAAACGTTTAGATCCTCAAAATGTGCCCACGCTATAATCCTGCCCGACACCTTATGTTGTTTCTTCACTCTGTAGACTTTGGTGTAGACGTTCTGTTTAGGAGCAGCGCGTTGGGCTCGGATTTCTTCAAAACAAGTAGCCCATTCAGCCTTTCGGATATCAACATCGCCGTTTGAGGCTTGGGCCTTTCCTTCTGTCTTCTCAGACTCCTGCTCCATCTTATCTAACACCTCAAATGTATCACTGACAAGGGATTCACCCAGATTAGGGACCACATTTCCCTCGTTGTCAGCATACTGAGGATAGTGCTCTGTTGTGACATCTTCTATCTCTATCTCATCGATGTCATTTAGTTCTTCGTCACTGGTAGAGTCACACGTTGGAGCATCCTTAACGATCTCATCGGGATTTAGCTTGAACATCTCGGCTAGTTGCTCATTTGAAAGATCATGAATTATTTCCCCTTCTTAAGGGGTATAACTCACAGATCTCCTGACGATCCCTTGCAGATCAAGAATCATATTTAATTGAGTCTTGACCTGCTGAAGGGGAGCAACATTAAATTCATCCCTTTGATAGTTTGGATCTGTTTGATTTAAACATGTAACACATCAACCATTAGTTAATAATCAAGACAGAAATGCATTAATCTTAATATAAACATCAAATACATAAGTTTAAATACATGATTCAAATACAAAAGTTATCAAATACATAGACATCTAATCATTACTTTTGTCTTGAATTGCTGGGTCATCACTTGGTGAGGCAGAGGATGAAGCTCGTTGGTCTTGATTTCTCTTTGATCTCCTTTCTTGACCCTGAGCAGAGGGAGATGCAGCTGCATCTCCTCCTTCATCATCATCATCCTCATGACTGTCCTCTGTCCTCTCTTCCTCAATCCCTTCATCATCATCAGTCTCTTCATCATCGTCCTCATCCTCATCTTCATCATCATCATCACCATCATCACCATCTCCTTCCTTAATCTTCAGAGGCTCATCTTTAGATCCCTTAAGCTTGAGCATGATGGTCCTTTTAGCATCCTCCAACTCCTTAATCTTCTTAGCTGATGTGACTCTGTGCTCTTGAAGTTGGGCAATCTCGTGGCTCTGAGCAGCCATTTGATGGGCCTGCTCCTCGATCAGATGAGCCTGCTGAGAGATCTGTTGGGACTACGCAGCAGTGAGATCTGCCAGCTGACGGATCTGCGCAGTCTTCTCTTCATCAGCAGCTAACAAACGCATCACCATACGGTTCAGCGCTGAAAGCTGTTCCTCTACCCCAATCGGAGGTAGAGGTGATCCGTATAAATGTGAGGGATGTGTTGATGGTCCTGCTTGGTGGCTAGTGGTGGTGGTTGTGGCTGTGGTGAAGATAGGGTTAGGTCTAGATGATAGTGGAGGTGATGTAGGTGTGAATGATATGGTGGTGGTTGGCATATATGTAGTGGTGGGAGGTGTGGTGATAGGGGTGGTGGTAGTGGTGGTGGTAGAGGTAGCTGTGGTGGCTGTGGTGGTGGATGGTGTGGCTGTAGAGGTGGTAGTGGTGGTGGTAGCTGTGGTGGCTGTGGTGGTGATGTAGGTGAGTCTTCTCTTCTTCTTCTTCATGTCGTGGGGCTGAGCCATTCTTTTCTTCCTCAATCCAGTCGAGGAGGATGCTCCCCTTAGAGCACGGCTAGATGTCTCTGGAGCATAGTTAGGGTCCGCAGCAGTCTCTCCCGATTCCATGGGGCGTTCACCAACCGCCCGGAGTCCATGTCCTGTGGGAACGACTTTGCTTCCCACAGTCCTAGTCAGTGGCTCCTCATCTGACTCTTCTTCCTCCTCACCAGGTATAAAGTCCTGGTAGAACCCGGCTGACTCAGCTATATCTCCAGTGGGGGCAGATATTGGAGGTGTGCTATCAGTAGTTGTGCCCCTCGGTGGAATGGGCATGTCATCTCCAGCATCCCCACTGTCATCATCATCAGAATCATCGGTGGGTAGAGCAATCTGCTCAACATCAGAATCGCTGTCGTCATGGCGCCACTTCCTCCTAGCTGGCACCACATAGTCCTCACGGGCCAGATGCCCAAACAATCTCTTGACAGGAGGTTTCACCTGCTTCCCCCTGTATACCTTCATCCTGCCCAAGGTGGTATCATCCATCACCTCAAGCACTACAGCATCATCCTTCTCCTTTGGCAGGGAGGGGAGCTTCTGGTCTATAATCATCTGCATGAATCGGGGATACATACAGAAGCCCTCCTTCCCTTTCCCCTTAATGTTCTCCACCAAGTAGGTGAAGATCATTCTGGAGAAGCTGAACGGGTGGTTCAGCACCAACGCAACATAGGCGTTCTGGATCTGGTCGGATAACTCATCAAAACCTCCCTTCCTGGAAGCTATGCGCTTTAGCAGCACGTGAGCAAGGTACTTAAACTGGGGACAGAGGTTGCTCTTGTTGAGCACCCCAGCATTGATGTCCCCAGAGTACTTGGCTCGAAGAAAACATCCTCTGACAGTGAGGGGGTGTAGTCTAGTAGGACAATCAGCATCGTCCCCCAACTGTAACACGATTCTAAGATCCTCCTCTGTGATAGCTATAGCTTCTCCAAAGATAGTACTTCTGATGCAATGAGGCTCAGAGGATCGATCAACTGTCGCACCTTCCCAGAAGGCCTGCTGAATAGAACGATAAGGAGTACATGGAGCAGATATGGCGTGTGCAATCCTCGATCTCCTTAGGAAAGTGATAATGCCAGAGAAATCTGCAGCATTTCTGGATGTAAGATCCAGATGAGCACAAATATTGTGCTTCGTACTCATAGTCCATCAACTCGCCATCTGTTACACAAACAAAGTAAACATTAGTACCCATTGGCTAAGACTGTCACTGAAACACTTGGACTTGAAGAAATTTCTTACTGTCATGCGAATGAGGTTGTGCGACTGAGATCAGTCGTGCGACTGAGCAGTGCGACTGGGATTCAGTCGTGCGACTGACTCCATTCATACTACTGAGTGTGCGACTGGACTCCCGCGTAGGTAACCCCATGCGGTTACACCAGTCGTACGACTGAAATCATACGCATGGTTCAGTCGTGCGGTTAAGCTATTCGCACCCTTTAGTCGTGCGACTGAAGTTCATCAACCTGTCCATTCGCATGTTGTTCTGGCTGTTCAATTCAAATTCAATTTTTCCCCAATTTTGAGTTTTAGACTTCGTGTTTCTGGTTCATTAGACTCGCAATAACATCTTTAATTTCATTTGTTTGAGTCGTTTAGTTAGGTTATTTTGTCACACAAGTCTCGGTTATTCTAGCGAGTCTGATTGTCCAGATTTAGTGTCAAATTGAGTGTTATTGTAGTGTTTCTGCACCGCAAATTACCTGTAGAGTCAATGCAAATGGTCAGTATATGAGAATTGAGGGTTTATAGTGATTTAACGAAATTTGGGCAGAGTAACTTTAGTCGTGCGATTTAGGGTAAATTTGAGGGTGGTGAGTCTCCGCGACCAACTCTCTCTCTATTTGTATTAAAACTAAATTCAATCGTACGACTGGGCTCATACGCACCTTTCATTTGGGCGAATGGGCCTCAGTCGTGTGATTGGTTCAGTCGCCCCCCTTCAGTCGTCCGACTGGATCTCAATCTTGTGACTTACTCATTCGTTCGCTCTTAAGCATCCGACTGGGCCATTCGTATGGTACATTCGGTTGAATGGTCCATACTCATGGTCCATTCGTACGAATGGCTTCCATTCGTATGATAAGTCCATACTAATGGTCCATTCGTGCGAATGGGTCATAGTTATTAAATTTTCTGCATTTCTTACCATTTAACATTTAAACCCCTTTTTAACTGTTAAAATAACATTATGAGCATTTGACCATCTCAGACATGATCATTTTAACTTGAAAACTTTTGATCACCTCAGACGTGATCCTTTTAAACACTTTGTCACCTCAGACGTGACCCATTTATCTTTTGAAAAACACATGTGGTCATCTCAGACATGACCCTTTTTGGTGAGTTAATCTCATACTGAATTTTATGATGTAGTCCGACAAACAAACAAACTAAAATGACTAAATAACTTAGAAAATTAAACTAAAGTACAAAAATTAAACTTGTTTTTGACTTTTTGTGAGAGACAAATCCTAAGATAAAAATCTACTGGATTCGGTTCCGGAATAGGCAGCTTCTATTTAGTTTGACCATACCTGGACCAATTCAATTTTAGAATCATACAGGCAAGTCAAATCATTTGGGACTTATTATCAAAACCTTTTGATGCTCAATTCTTTGTTTTCATCCAGAGTCGTTAGCAAATTTAGGAAATCATACTGCTACTCTTAGATTCCCACATGGATTTAAACTTTCAAGAATTGCAGCCACGATGATTGTCAGTATCTTTGTCCTCTTAAATCCATACACAGACTTTTGACACAGATTGGTGATAGTTTAAGGTTTAATTATTTCAACCAACATTTGTGGATCCCACACTTATATGGTAATCAACATTCCTCAGGAGCTTTTGAGCGGTCAACGGGTATTTTGACAAGAAGAGACTATTCTTAGAGCTTCCAAAGAGAAGCCAATTCTCAGGTCAGTGCCATCGCACAGCAGAGAGGCGGCAAAAAACAATGAGTTCTAGAATATCTAGGTTATGCTTATCCTCAGGTCAGTGCCATCGCACAGCAGAGAGGCACACAACCTATCTTCTTGTTAGAGCATCTTAATTTTCTTTTGCACATACTGCACCAACAACATACGTTATTAGCTTGATAGCATTTGCCTTTCATTTTTTTCGTGCTTTGCTCTATTTATGGTCATCCACACACATTTGTGGCGTTTACATGCTCATTACCCCTTATTAGAATATTGTTGATTGTGTTAACCAGTGATAAGATGGGAGCCCACAGTCAGTTGAACAACTTAGTTTGATCTTGAGATCACCAGTCAGTTCTAATCATCTATTGTGTTGAATCTACCGACATATCATCTGTGGTCTAGCAACCTCTAGGTCTACTTTCGTTGTGTTACCTTAGTAGTTACCAGTTTTTCTATCATCTTTCCTTTTATCTTGCTCAGACTACACAGACTTATACTTTGAATTTTGGATTTTTTCTAAATTAAATTTTCAAGTCCCTCTTAATTTGTTCCTGTGTACTATCATTTTCCAAAGAGTTTGAATCGGTATCACAGGCACTGTCTACCTTATATCAGCTAGCCTCTCCTTCTCCCTTGTTTTTTTTAATGTTACTGGCTGACCTATTCTCCCCCTAAAATTCTAAAATCATAACGGATTTAATTATTTTAGGATTTTAATAGACAACTAAATAACATGAATTTAATTTAAACAGGAAATAGAATAAATAAATAAAGAAAATGAAAAAAGAAAAAATTAACTACACTGCATCGGACTACACATGATCATCATCAGGAATAACATCACTTTTCTTTTTAACGCCGATGACCTCTAACAGATATAGAAAACGTGGTTTGTCAAAAGCTTTTGTATAGAGGTCAGCGCGTTGAAAATCAGTATTAATTTTTACCACATCGATTAAGTTCTTTTCAAAACAATCCCTTATAAAATGGTATTTAATACCGATGTGTTTGGTCTTTGGATGTTGTACTGGATTTTTAGTTACTGCAATTGCAGCAGAGTTATCAACAAAGATAGGAGTAGAAGAGAAATTTAAACCGTAGTCCCGTATTTGTTGTTGAATCCAAATGATTTGTGAACAGCAACTTGCAGCAGCAACGTATTCGGCTTCACAGGTTGACAATGCAACCGAGGTCTGCTTCTTACACTGCCAGGTCACTAATCTCCTCCCAAAGAATTGACACCCTGCTGATGTAGACTTGTAGTTCATCTTGCAGCCCCTGTAATCCGATTCACTATACGCCGTGAGCTCAAAGTCATCATCATTAGGATACCACAACCCAAGTGTGGGTGTACCCTTCAGATAACGAAATATCCTCTTGACCCCGATCAGATGGTTAATCTTAGGCTTTGCCTGATATCTAGAACATAGACATGTAGCATACATGATATCAGGTCTTGAGGTAGTGAGGTACATGAGGGATCCAATCATTCCTCGGTACATTGTGGCATCTACCCGATCTCCATTTTCGTCAGGTGCTATATCATGATTTGTAGCAAGTGGAGTCCCAACTGCAGAAGTATTCTCCATGTCAAACCGAGTGAGAATGTCTCCCACATACTTGGTCTGATGTAAAAAGATCCCTTTTGGTGTCTGATCCACCTGTAACCCGAGAAAGAACTTCATCTCCCCCATAGCACTCATCTCAAATTCTGCCTTCATTACTGCTTCAAATTCATTGCATAATTCTTCGTTCTTTGAACCGAAGATTATGTCATCAACATAGATCTGTACTAGAAGTAAGTCTCCATCTTTTTCGTTGATAAACAGAGTGCAGTCAATGACTCCCCTGCGAAAGCCGTGTTTCACAAGATGAGTCGAGAGTTTCTCATACCAGGCCCTTGGAGCTTGATGAAGCCCGTATAAGGCCTTGTCGAGTTTGTAAACTCTGTCCTGATGATAAGGATCTTCAAATCCCTCGGGTTGACTGACATAAATTGTCTCTCGAATTTCCCCATGAAGGAATGCACTCTTCACATCTAATTGATAGACTTTAATCTTCATGTACGACGCATAGGCAAGGAAGATACGGATGGCTTCCATCATTGCCACGGGTTCAAACACTTCATTGTAATCAATCTCCTCGACTTGGCGAAATCCCTGAACCACCATTCGAGCCTTGTTCCTGATAATGACACCTTGGTCATCCTTCTTGCATTTCAAGACCCATTTGGTGCCAATGACCTTAGCACCTTTAGGTCTATCTACCAGAGTCCATACACCTAACTTGAACTGAAGAAGTTCTTCTTGCATGGCACTCACCCACGCCTCATCATTTAGTGCTTCACTGACGTATTTTGGCCCAAACTGTGAGACAAAACACCGATAAGCACCATCATGAATGTAACCTTTTTCCATAACAGAGGCATAATCAGCTGAGTACAGCTGATTTCTAGTTTGTACTCCTGATTTGACATCTCCAATGACATTGTATAGGGGATGATAGACATTTAGACGTGATCCTGGAGTAGTAGGAACAACTACCTCAGAGCCAAGATTATGAACATTTGGTTCTGCATCTGAGGTAGATGGAGTTTGAGGTTTCGAAGTCGAAGGAGCATCACTGTTAGATGCTTGTGGACTTGCAGGAATTGGAACCTGTTCCTCCTGGCTGTTCTGGTCATCTTCTTCAGCTTCATCTTCTGAGGAGGAGTCACTGTCGTCGACTACTCCCCCTGAGTGATTAGATGATTCTCCCTGTGAGCTCGATGATGTTGAATCAAGAGATGGTGTATTCAAGATGTCATACATCATCCGTGTAGCTAACTCGTCATCAGAAGGAGAGATAGGGATGTTGAAGGACTTGAAGAATCCATCATAGTCGAGAAAGTAGGCGGGTCCTTTGCCAGTAGGTGGTGTGGTATATCTCAGAACATCAACATTACACCACACTTCTACAAAACCATTTGAGTTGTTGTAAACTCTCTTGTTCGGTATATTGTATCCTAGGAAGATTCCTTCATCAGCCTTCTCGCTAAATTTACCTTCTTGAGTCTTCTTCAGAAGTGTGCACGGCGTGCCAAATGGTTCGAGATACTCCAGATTAGGTTTACGTCGTTGTAGTAACTCGTAACATGTCTTTCCATGGCGCTTGACTACCAGAACTTGATTCAATGTATAACATGCATTAGCCACTGCCTCATTCCAGAATTGGATAGGTAGTTTCGAGTCTGCCAGCATTGTCCGTGCTGTCTCTATCAAGCTTCTATTCTTTCTCTCAGCAACACCGTTCATCTTAGGCTTGTAGGCAGATGTGAATTGGTGCACAATTCCCTTTTCCTTGCAGTAAGCCTCCATCCACTGATTCTTGAATTCAGTCCCGTTGTCTGAGCGTACCTGTCTCACCTTCAGCTTGTAGAGAGATTCCAGTGTGGTTACTAACTCCTTAAATGACTCAAATGTTTCTGATTTGGACTTCAGAAACATTACCCAAGAGAATCTTGAGTAGTCACCAGTAACCACAAAACAGTACAAGTCACCTGCAATGCTCTTTGTACTGACTGGACCAAACAGATCCATGTGAAGAAGTTCAAGAGGAAGTTCGATAGAATGAACTTTCTTTTCCTTATGAGACTTCTTCGTCTGTTTGCCTTTCTTGCATGCTACACAGAAATCCGGAAGTTGGAAATTTTTGACATTAACTCCTCTCACGAGATCCTTCTGGATTAAGTGATTCATCTTCCGTTGATTAATGTGTCCCATTCTCCTATGCCAGGAGATGGAGTCCTTCTCAGTAGCTTTTGATAGAAAGCACTAAACTTCATGATCCGTTGTAGAAGCCGTTGAGAGATCCAAAACATAAAGGTCTTTATATCTTGAAGCTGTCATCAAAACTTGGTCCTCCGGAATCACGTAGTCTTTCTTTAGGACGTAACACTTCTTGTTGTCGAATATGACTTTAAATCCTTTGTCACATATTTGGGAAACAGAAAGTAAGTTGTTTTGAAGTTGTTGAACGTAGTTCACTTTATCAAAATTAACTTTCTGATTTCCAACCTCTCCCTGAGCTGTAAACGAAACATGCCCTCCTTTTATTTGTTTGACGTTTGATAAAAGAGCCCTGTTTCATGTCATGTGCCTGGATGCTCCGCTGTCTACAATCCACGTGTTGGTTTCAGCACTGTAGCGAACACCCTACACATACAATGTAAAACATTAGTTTAGGTTAGGAACCCAAGCCTTTACTGGCTTGGGTTTCCCAGAGGCATCACACATCATGAATTCAACCCATTGACCCTTAGAGGGTGAGGGTAGCCTAGGTGACTTCTTGTCTTCATTATCAGACAAAGAGGATGACTTTTCTTTCCACAAGGCAGATTTGTGTAAGGCCTGTATGTGATAAACAGTCGACTGGCGAATGGGTTGAACTTTAGGTTCACTAGTTCTTCTAGGTGGAGTTAAAGAACTCCTCTTAGAAGACCTAGGTTTTGAATCCTGAAGTTCAGTCTTCTTCCTAGGCGTCTGATAGTAAGGACAAAAGGAAGCAATGTGTCCATACTCTCCACAGTTGTAGCATGACCTGCTATCAGCTTTATGATTAAACTTTCGTTGTGGAGATGTGTGTGACACCCTAGTGACATCACTTAGTTTGGGTTTTGACTCTGTTTCTTTTGATGTTTTCTCTTGTTTAACAAAGTTAATTGTTTTAACACTTTTAACATCTTTTCCTTTTTGGTTAACTGGTTTTTGACATGAGACTTGTGAAAGATTAACATTTGCAATCTTTTTAGGTTCAGATTTGACTTTGTTTGACCCTGACTTTATATTAACCTTTTCAAATTCTTTTTCCAGTTTAACACAAGGCATTTTACCCTTTGCCTTCGAAGTGGCCTCCTTTTGTTTTGTTCCAGATTCAATTGAAGAACATGAGGAATCTGGATCACTAACAAGAGGAGTAGACACCACATGATCCTTGATGGGATTATTATTTATTGGTCTACTTTTAGTGTTCATCAAGGTCCCGGGTGGTGGTTGAACCACTTTATAACCCAAACCCTCCCCGTTGTTACGTTCTCTCACCAAGTGTTGGACAATATGTGATGAAGTTGTCCAACTGTGCAGTTTTTGCTTTAAAGAGTTGACTTCTACTTCTAAAACTGCCTTTTGCTTCTTAGTGTCTTCTAAGGAGTTAAGATAGTACCTGTAAGGATTCCTTAAGTCTGATGCAAACCAAAACATCCAATGTCTCTCTGCAACACATGCACTAAGTACTGAAGTAAGAAATGCTTCGGAAGTTTTACACCATACACTAGAAAATACTCTAAGTGTAAAATCTTCTGAACCCAAGACCAATATCTTCTGAAGCCAAACATGAAGTCTTCCAAAGCCTTAGAGACAAAGTCTTCCGAAGCTTCAACCTATGAAGACAGATTTCTTCCGAAGACTTTTAGTAAACATGCTTTATCTGATGTATTGTTCCATAAAGCTGGACACCTTTCCACTGCATCTCTGTAAAGTCACCAACTTACATGACTTGGTGAAAAGGTCCATGCTTTTGGTAACTGTACATTGAGGTCTTGAGTCTGTAACTTTCTACTTTATGTACTTTATCCTTTTTGTAATAGATAAGGATGTGAGCTATGGCATGTCATAGTCACAAGGTCAAAAGGCAGATATGCCTTTTGATCCTACAATTGATTTTGTTAGTGTCTAGTCAATTGTATCCAGCTGGCTTTCAAAGTATAGCCGGCTGTAGGTTGTAGTATAAGTATTCCAAGTTATTGTATCTTTCTTTATGCTTTGTAACACTTGTAAAAGAACTTGAGAAAGCAATATACTGCCTCCTTGAAACCCAACTCTCTTATTCTGTCTCTTTTACTTACTTGTGTTCTTTGTATCAATATTGGTTAATCCAGTTCACTGTTTAATCAAGTTTAGTTATTCTCCTCATTGTGTTGTTGTGTTGTAATTTGTTCAAGCCCTTAACCGGTCCTGCAATTGGTATCAGAGCTTTTCAGGCTCTTGATATAAGATCTCACCATCTTAAAATCCCTCACACACACAAAAACTAAACTCTCCAAATGGCATCCATCTCAAAGACTGATATGGAGACTGGAACCATGAACAAATCCCCACTGATCACTCTTGATGACTTTGACACCTGGTGTATGAGAATGGAAGGTTTCATCAGGTCTCTAGACTCAAGAATGTGGGGATCTGTTGAGAATGGACCTTTCATACCCAGCACTCCTTCTGCTACTGGTGCTGGTATGATTCCAAATGATGTGGCCAACTACTCTGATGAAGATAGGAAGAGAGTAGAGATTGATCGGAAGGCCATGACTGCTCTTCAAACTGCTCTTCCAAACTCTGTGTACAAAGGCTTTAAGAAGTGCAAAACAGCTAAACAGCTGTGGGATGCACTGACGCTGATGTATGAAGGCTCCTCAGAAGCCAAGGAGAACAAGAAGGATCTCCTAAAGCAGCAGTTTGAAAACTTCACCTTCAAAACAGGTGAAACCATGACTCAACAATACTTCAGGTATGTTGAGATAGTGGATACCCTAGTGGATAGAGGAGTTCCTTTTGAGAACAGGGATATTGTAAGAAAGTTCATGTCCTCACTTCCTAGGCAATGGACACACTACTGTGTGGTGATCAAGAGGACTGAGAACCTCAAAACTCTTACTCTAACAGAGTTATATGGGATTCTCAGTGGCTACCAAATGGAGATGAACATGCAAGGTTCATCTGGCAACTCCAACAATCAAATGGGTTCAGCCCTTCATGTTGTTGAAAGGGATAGCATAGAACCCCAACATCATCTCATATGCTACCCTGACAACTCACCAAAGGGTCCTTTCATCACCTTCCCAGAGACACCCAAGGAGAACTACACTCAAGGAAGCCCATTCCAAGAGATAAGCTCTTCTCAAGCCTTTGTGTCTTCTGATGAAAGCTGTGGGAACTCTCTCTTCACTCTTGAATACCTGGACTGTATCCATCCAGATGACCTGGAGTACATGGAAATAGTTCAGCAGATGGCTTTCCTCACTCATAGAGCCAAGAAGTTCTACAAGAGAACAAGAAGGAGGTTTCCAAGTAATGCAACCAGTGGAAAGTTTGGGTTGGATAAAAGCAAAGTCAAGTGTTACAACTGTAACTTGATGGGCCACTTTGCTAGGGAGTGTAAGGCACCAAAAACAAATGGTGGCCAAACACAAACCAGACCAAACTACACTGACAAAGCCCCTCAGAATGAAAAGCCAAAGCAACATGTTGTTGTTGTTGTTGAAGAGGGAGGCTTTGACTGGAGCTTTCAGGTGGAAGATGCTTCTCCAAACCAAGCACTAATGACAGACCATGATGAAGCCAAGGTATTGGAACATCTCTATACTCCTGAATGCATTGCTAAAGTAAACAGATACAGGTCCTATAACTTAGAAATGAGATCTGATCTTGAGTCATTAAACATATTAAAATCTGATTTTAGAAAGTCTGAAAATGATTACAAGTTAAAGATAGAGGACTTGGAGAAAACCATTTCAGTACTAAAACATGAACATACAGATTTTAGGACTCAAATCCAGGATCTCATAACTAAGTTGACTGAGTGCCAGACTGAGCTTGTGATCAGCAAAGCCAAGGCAGAAAAGAGTGTTCTTGAAGAAGAGACCTTCAAGAACATGATATCCTCATCCCTGCACAACAAAGTGTGCTATGAAAATAGACAGGGACTGGGATCAAATGAGATAGCTCCTCCACACACAATCTTGTCTGTAAGATCTCCTAGGTGTGGAACTTGTGAAGATGAGCTTCCTCTCATAGATCCTATAAGTGAGGAGGATGAAGAAAAGATAGTGAAGAATTCCTCTGAGAAGAGTGAAGAAGAGGATTCTACCAAGGGCCACTATCCTTTTAAGGAGAAGAAATCTACTGTGATGACCAAGTCCAAGAGAAATAACTTGATCAGGAAGAGCAAAAGAAAAGCAAAGAAGGCTCAAGAGATCAAGGCTACTTTTGATTCTAAGCAAAAACAAGTTTTTATCTCTGCAGGTTTTAAAGTAGTAAAGACTGAAGACATCAACCAAGACTCCTCAGCTAAGGGTTCTGGTTCTTGTTTAAATCATCTCAGTACCAAAAAGAAGACTGAGCTGCTGTGTACCACTGCTCCACAGCCTGGACCATACAACTCCAAGAACAGTTCACAACCCAAAAGAACTGTCTCAGCATCTACAAAGATGAAGGTGGAGAAGGGATGTGACCAAAGCCAGTCTTCCTCTCATAGGGAGACTCTTTTGAAGAAAAAAATGTTATATGTCATGTGTGAAAGTACCCTCACATTGCTAAGGATTGCCCATACAATCCTAAAAGTACTATCCACATGACCAATACAAAGACTTCAAAGAGTTTCAATAAGATTCAAGCTTCGGAAGGAAAGTCTGTTTCCTTCGGAAGCTCCAAATCAAAGAAGAAGGTAAATGGAAAATTACATTCGGAAGAAAAATTGGTCTCGGAAGAAAGGAGTTCTTCCGAAGCACTGAAGTCTGCTGCAGTGACTGTAGAATCTTCCGAAGGTTCAGTCATCAAAACTTGTGAAGTCCCAAAAGCCTCTAAGGTTTTGAAGGTCAAGTCCAAGACTCCAAAGGTGGTGTGGAAGTCTAAGAAAGACCAAATGACTGAAGTTTCTCCATCAACAACAGCTGAAGATCCCCCTAGTACAACCATAGGATCTATTACTGTTGCATTACCTTCTATTATACTTAGTGAGCCCAAGACAAGTAAGGCTTGGGTTTCCAAATGTAACTAATCATTTTCTTTGTGCAGGAACAGCTCAAGACAAGCAGGAATGTCTGGATAATTGATAGTGGCTGTTCCAGGCACATGACAGGCAATAGGTCTCTACTCCATAACTTTGAGAGAATTGATGGAGGACCAGTTGCTTTTGGAGGAGATGAAGGTGGTTACATTTCTTGAAGGGGCAAGGTCACAAATGGTAAGCTCAGCATTGAAAAGGTAAACTTTGTTAAGGAGCTTGGGTACAATCTTCTGAGTGTATCCCAATTTTGTGATCAGAGTCATAACATGCTCTTTACTGAGCATGAGTGCATTGTTCTCAAGCCTGGAGTGGTCATTCCTCATGAGCATATCCTGCTCAGAGCCCCAGGAAAGGGAACATGTACAAGATGGATTTGCAAGAAACATCTCCCTCTGGAGAAGTTTCATGCTTTCTATCTAAAGCAAATAGTGATGAGTCTTTCCTATGGCATAAAAGAATGTGCCATGTAAACTTTAAGAACATGAATAAGCTAATTAAACATGATTTGGTAACTGGAATGCCAAAGAAAGAGTTTACAAGTGATGATCATTGTGTTGCATGCTGAAAGGGAAGCAACATAAGGTATCTCACAAGCCTAAGGAAAGGAACTCCATCACTACTCCCCTACACTTGTTACATATGGATCTCTTTGGCCCCACCAGTGTAATGAGTCTAGGAAGGACCTCTTATTGTTTAGTGATCACAGATGATTTTACAAGATTCACTTGGGTTTTCTTTCTTAGAACTAAGGATGAAACCCCTGAGATTCTGAAGAATTTCATCTTAAAAATTGAGAACCAAAGTGATCACAAGGTCAAAACCATAAGATGTGATCAAGGAACTGAATTCAAGAATCAAATCCTTGATACATTTTGTGATGAAAAAGGTATTACAAGACAATATAGTGCTCCCAGCACTCCTCAGCAAAATGGAGTTGCTGAGAGGAGAAACAGGACACTAATTGAAGCTGCAAGAACTATGTAAGACTCTTATGAACTTTGGCACAAGAGAAAACCTTTCATTGGTTTTCTCAGGTCATTTGGATGTCCTTGCACCATCTTGAATACCAAGGATCAAATTGCCAAGTTTGCTGAGAAATCAGATGATGGACACTTCATTGGATACTCTTCCCAAGCTAAGGCTTATAGAGTATACAATCTCAGAACTAGAATTGTTGAGGAGTCAGCCAATGTGACTTTCAATGAACACACACCCTTTATGGCTGGTTCTGGTCCTGATTGGCTATTTGATCTTGATTTAGTTACCAACTGTTTTAACAAATCTTGTGAGAATGTTTCAGGATCTGCAGAAAATCTAAATACAGGTGATCCTGATCCAAGATTTGAGCTTGGAAGACCCTCAACTCATACATCTTCAGCTCCAGTTGGAACTACTTCAGCAAATGAGGTTTCTATCAGCACTACAATGACAAATTCAGCTGATACATCTGGTATGCCTTCAAATTCCAGCTCAGAGGCTCCTCAACCAGATAAAGATACCTCAATTGTAGAAGACAACAATGGTGATGGTGAAAGTGATCAGGAATTCCTTGATGCTAATAACCACACCATAGATGACAACATCAATGATGTCACACACTCATTGGATCAAGTTAATCTTGATAAGTGTGGTAATGTGGAGGGTGAATCATCTATGCCAGATCTAAATTTCTCAAATTTGGATCTTTCTCAGCAACTTGCTGTGATCCCTCAGCTAAGGATCCACAAGTCTCACCCCACCACAAACATCATTGGAGATGTTGTCACAGGGGTAAGAACAAGAGGACAAACCCATGAAGCAAATGTTTGTCTTCACTCTTGTTTCTTATCTCAGATAGAGCCAAAGAAAGTTGATGAAGCTCTAAAGGATGGAAGTTGGGTTGAAGCTATGCAACAAGAGCTGCTTCAATTCAAAAGGCAGAAAGTTTGGAACCTTTGTCCTCTTCCTCATGGGAAGACTACCATTGGAACCAAATGGGTTTTTAGGAATAAGAAGGATGATAGAGGAATTATCATCAAGAACAAGGCAAGACTAGTTGTTCAAGGATACACACAAGAAGAAGGGATTGACTACACTGATGTCTTTGCTCCTGTAGCAAGATTAGAAGCTGTTAGGATATTCCTGGCATTTGCTGCATCCAAGAACTTCAAGGTCTTTCAACTTGATGTAAAGTGTGCTTTCTTATATGGAGTGATTGATGAAGAGGTTTATGTCAAACAGCCACCTGGTTTTGTAGACCCTGATCATCCTGATTATGTCTGCAAGCTTGACAAAGCTCTTTATGGGCTGCATCAGGCACCCAGGAATGGTATGAGACATTGTCTGAGTATCTTTGTAAACATGGATACAGGAGAGGTACTATAGATGGAACTCTCTTCATCAAAGGACAGGGAAATGACTTATTGCTAGTTCAAGTATATGTAGATGACATCATCTTTGGTTCAACTAATCCAAAGCTCTGCAAAGACTTTGAGAAGCTGATGAAAGACAGATTTGAAATGAGTGCAATGGGAGAACTCAATTTCTTTCTGGGAATTCAAGTGAAGCAAGTTGAAGATGGCATCTTCATAAGTCAGTCAAAGTATGTTCAGGACATACTCAAGAGGTTCAACATGACTGATTGTAAGATTGCTAAGACACCCATAGCCAGAAACCACTCCCTTGGACCTGATCTTGAGGGGGAGTGTGTAGATGAACATTTATACAGGGCTATGATTGGGTCTCTTATGTATCTTACAGCTAGCAGGCCTGATATCATGTTTGCTACATGTATTTGTGCAAGATATCAAGCCAACCCTAAGATGTCTCACTTAATCACTGTCAAAAGGATTCTAAGATACCTCAAAGGTGCTTCAACACTTGGTTTATGGTACCAAAGAATCCTGACTTCAATCTGTATGCTTATACAGATAGTGATTATGGTGGTTGCAACATGACTGCAAAGTCTACATCTGGGGGATGTCAATTCCTTGGTGGAAGGGTTGTCTCATGGCAATGCAAGAAACAATCCTGTGTGTCTGCATCAACTGCTGAGGCTGAATACATTGCTGCTGCAAGCTGCTGTGCTCAAGTGCTTTGGATTCAAAATCAGATGCTGGACTATGGATTTAACTTCAAGGAGACTCCTATCCACATAGACAACAATAGTGCTATCTCTATCACTGAGAACCCTGTGCAGCACTCAAGGACCAAACACATCAATATCAGGTATCATTTAATAAGAGATAACTATGAAAAGGGATTAATTAAACTAGTCAAAGTTCATACAGATGAACAATATGCTGATCTGTTTACAAAAGCTTTTGATGAACAGAGATTTAAATATCTAATATCAGCTATTGGGATGATTAACTTTGAGTAGACTTTTTCTTAAAACTAATTCTAATTATTTCTTAAAATATGTGTGTCCTAAGTTGTCTAGTTCATCACTTTCATAAGCTCATGTTTTCTTTGGATATAAAATTCTTTTTGAAGACTTTCCTTAGATTCTTGAAAATTTTCTGATCCTTCGGAAGATAAAATTTTATCTTCGGAAGAAAATCATGTCTTCAAAATAAATAACTGTCTAAGAAATTTTACCTTCGGAAGAAGTCTAAATCTATCTTCCGAAGCTTAAATTCTTATCTCAGACACTTATTTGTTTTTAAGGACTTTTTCCTTCCGAAGCAAAATTAACTCTCGGAAGCTTTGTTGTTTCTTATACAAAGCATTCAAGTGTTTATTTCTCTTCCGAAGCAAAATTTTCAAGACTCTCAGGAAAATCTTCCGAAGCCATTTTAGCTTCGGAAGCTTTTTCATTAAAACTTCCGAAGAAATTTACCTTCGGAAGCTTTTCGAATTCCAAGAAAACTACTTTTTGAGCAAAAGTAAACTACTTTTTCAGAGGTGGGACCGACTTTCGGATTTCAAAGTTTATCCTCTTTCATTAACTTTGGTTCAAATCCCTTTTCACATAAATACCCAACGGTTCCCCCTCTTCCTCACTATCTTCCTCAATTCCACTATTCCTCAAACCTAATTCTCTAAACCGCCTTTGCTTTCTACCTTTCTTCAACCTTAAGCTTCTAAAATGGCCAACCTTAACCGCAGAAACAACCCAGATTTCTCCATGCAACTTCACAGGCAACATAATCAGGTTGCTCTGTTAAGCTCTGAGAAAGATGCAAGTTTCTCAGAGATTTGCCAATTCTTAACTCTATCCAACTACTTCACCTCCCTGACCATTGATCCTACTCTGTATGAGGATCATTTGCTTGAATTCTGGAAGACCTGCCAAGAGGTCATTATGGATGGGGAGAAGGCACTGTCTGCCACAGTGCAAGGGAGGACAATCTTCATCACTCCGGCCATCATCAACCATCATTTGCAGCTGGATGATGAAGAAGGTGAGTTGTCCTTCCCAAAGGAAGCTGTTAATCATTCCTTTGAGCAGATGGGCTATGAGGGAGATTTCTCTGTAAAGACCTTCAGGAAAGGAAGGTCTCATCCCAGTGGAAATACCTGCTCCATGTGGTTATCCACAGCTTGTCAAACAAGCATGGTGGGTGGGACCAGATTCCTGAGGATCTCTCCTTTATAGTGCATGGAATGGTTCAGGGGGTCAAGTTCAGGTACTCTCAATTTGTTTATACCAATTTACTTGCAAACTTGGACTCCTTAGAGTATTACATGTTTCCTAGATATGTTCAGCACATTCTTAACTGTGAACTGGGCTCACAGTTGAGGGAAACAAGTAATATTCTTAAATTGGGACAGATGAAGCCCGGCATCTTTAAAATCATGAAGAAGCCAACTGTAGGCTTCTCAGGGGTAGAAACAGCCCTAGTCCCCAAAATGTTAGAGCTCATTGCTCAAGGTGACAACCTAGCAGCACAAGCTAGTGTTGAACCCACACCTTCTTTTTCTTTACCACTAAAAAGACCACAAATAACCCTCACCTACCAAAGAAAATCCAAACGAACCCCTGCTCAGGCTATTGAGTCTGTGCAGGTCCCCATATACTCACCTTTACAGGAGGAAGTCGACACTAGAGCTCCCACTTTCCCTGAGGAGCAAACCACTCCCATCTCTTCAACTATCAGGGCTGAGGTTCCTCATGCACACCCTTATGAGCTCACAAGCCCAACAGCCTTAAGCCTTCACTCTGAGTCTCAACACACAAGTGAACAACCTTCAGGGGACAGTTACCATCCCCAGCCTTTAGATCTAAACAAACCATTCCCAACCTATCCTTCTATACTGATGAAGACTTAGGATTCAGTGAGTACCATGAGTCTCTCTTCTCCTCCCCTACTCAAAGAGAGATGAGTACCTCTGATTCTCCTCAGTCTATCCCACATCAGTCACCTGTTACTGAGGTGGACACTTCTGAACATGTTCAGGATGTCCATATGGAAGAGGCTCTCACTTCTGCAAGTGATTACATCATTAAGACCTCAACCATGGCAACTCAGCACACTGACATCTCAACTGAGATTGCTAGTGAGCAGAGGAAAACCAGCAGCCAAGAACCTCAAGCTGGTGGTGAGAGAGAGGACTTTGGTCCAATCATCTCATCCCCCAATGATTTTTCTGATGAAGAAGAGGGGAATTTGAGACTAAAGGTGCAGAAACTGTCAAAAACATGCTCCTATTTAGTCTCTAAGGTTAGTCACCTTGAATCTCAGGTGACTACCTTACAAAACAGGGTCAATGATCAGCAACTTCAGATTTCATATCTAAAGGAAAAACTAGCTGGGAGACCTTTAAGGAGAGCTCAACCAGGAACACAAGAACCTGTGGAAGTGATTGACTTATCCTCCAGCTCACCTATGCAAGTGGGTGATGCTACCAAAAAGGGGGACAAAGTTATTGCAGCCACAGAACCTGGGAGTTCTTCAAAGAGAATGGACATAGAGGACTCACCATCCTCACTTGCAGTTGTGCATTCTCAGCAACTTCCTCAAGTTCACATTAATGTGGACTCTATAGACTCTATCATCAGGAGTCTCTTTGAGGAAGGTATACCAAGGGCTGTGTCATCTCCACCACAAGGAACTTCAAACTATATCATAAGGTGGAGGTATGATGCTGACAGAAGAGCCCTTATTCTTCACAGAGTTCAAGGGCAACAAGATGTATTTGATTTTCAAAGCTTGAACTTCTATGAAAGATTGGATCTAGTCAATATGCCACTTGTCAATCCAAGAAACTCAAGACAAGCTGACAGATTGGCTCAAAGAATCCAAGATAGGATCCTTGCAGAGTTCACTCTAAGAAGGAGACTTAGGCAATCAACCAATGTCATTGGTCAACTGGATGTTGAGGCTAAGATTAGTTTCATAGGGGAAACCTTGACCGAAGGCCCAGTGACAGAACCTGAGACCCCTGTCTCATCATCAACAACTGCTGCAGAGGTTCACACTCCTTATGAGACACCTGCTGGTGAAGGTGTTTCTCAGCCTCTCTCTGGCCAGAGCATGGAAGCTACACCAAGCAATGAAGGCCAAGCCTCTATCCACCCTGAGTCACAAAGGTCTGTGGGTGACAAAGGGAAAAGGATTATGACTCCTGAGGAAATTAAGGAGGAAGAGAGAGAGAGAGGAAAAGGAAGCTAAGGGGAGAAAGTTCCTCCGGGTCTTCAAGCTTTATGCAAGCTGCAATCAGGGCTGCCCCCAGACCAATTACTCAAGATGATGAGTTGAGGGCAGTCAGGATTACTTATTTACAGACTAGGAACTATGATATTGATGAAATCATCTCCCTCCCCTTAGAAGAATTGAATGAACTGCCTGACATGGAAGTGTCAAGAGAGATGAAAGAAAAAGAGGATGCAAGGCTACTTCTCCAATTCAAAGAGGAGAGGAGACAGAAAAGACTCTACAAGCATGCTCCCACTCTCTCTCCAGTTCAAGAAAGCCATGTACAAGAAGATGTGGCTCCACAAGAACCTCAGGCAGACAAAGAAGAAGATAGGATCAAAATGATCAACTACCTGAGTGCCACAGGCTTCTATCAGGCAGATGCACTTCTTCCCCTGTCCTATGACTTCATTGAGTTGGAGTAGTTAAAACAACTTGAACTTGAGCTAGTCAAAGAGAGAAAGACAACTAAAAGGAAGCTAAGGGAAGAAGCTGCAAAGTCAAGAGCCATCATCCAAAAGAGTATGAAGAAGTCTGCTGATAGACAAAGGATTATGAGCTTCTTGAAGCTATATGGATTCTCCAGAAGGAGACTTGGCCCTATGTCTCTATCCACAATGGATGAGCATATAAGGGTGATCAAGCAGAAGATTAAGAATGGTGAACTGATTTACTTACACTCTCTTCCAAGTCAAGTCCCACCTAAAGTGGAGGTTAAGTTTGAACAACCTGAGACACCTCAATCCAGACCTCCAACTGAGCCTCAGCAAGCTTCATCTTCTGATCCAAAGCAGGGTCAAACTCCCTCTCCTTCTGAACCTGTGAGGGAGGAACACCCAACTGAGAAAGACAAGGATGATCAACAAGGTGCTGCAGACCAGTCTTCTCAGTTAAAGTCATCTAAGAGGAAGAAGAGAATGGCTTCTAAACCAAAGTCAAAGAAGAAAAAGCCTAAGTCATCTACCTCTACACCTCAGGCTGAGTCAGATCAACCTGAGGAAGTGCATGATGAGGCAGCCCAATCAACTCCAATGCAAGTGGCTCCTCTGACAACTGAGACACCCATCTTGTCCTGGACTTACTCTACCAATTCAAAAAGATGGCATGTAATCAAAGATCAAGGTGTTGAGAATGTCTACACTTGGCAAGACATAATCAACTTACCTCTGCATGATCTCTTTGAAATGAGAAGATACTATGAAGGTCTTAATGATCCTGACCATCTAATGAAGAAGGGTATGGTCATGATTGTACTGAAGACCACTAATATTTGAAGATCTTCTAAATGTTTTGGTAGCATCAGCCTAGGGGGAGTTTGTAAGGAGTCTTTAAGTCTGATGCAAACCAAAACATCCAATGTCTCTCTGCAACACATGCACTAAGTACTGAAGTAAGAAATGCTTCGGAAGTTTTACACCATACACTAGAAAATACTCTAAGTGTAAAATCTTCCGAAGCCAAGACCAATACCTTCCGAAGCCAAACATGAAGTCTTCCGAAGCCTCAGAGACAAAGTCTTCCGAAGCTTCAACCTATGAAGACAGATTTCTTCCGAAGACTTTTAGTAAACATGCTTTATCTGATGTACTGTTCCATAAAGCTGGACACCTTTCCGCTGCATCTCTGTAAAGTCACCAACTTATGAGTTGGTGAAAAGGTCCATGCTTTTGGTAACTGTACATTGAGGTCTTGAGTCTGTAACTTTCTACTTTATGTACTTTATCCTTTTTGTAATTGATAAGGATGTGAGCTATGGCATGTCATAGTCACAAGGTCAAAAGGCAGATATGCCTTTTGATCCTACAATTGATTTTGTTAGTGTCTAGTCAATTGTATCCAGCTGGCTTTCAAAGTATAGCCGGCTGTAGGTTGTAGTATAAGTATTCCAAGTTCTTGTATCTTTCTTTATGCTTTGTAACACTTGTAAAAGAACTTGAGAAAGCAATATACTGCCTCCTTGAAACCCAACTCTCTTGTTCTGTCTCTTTTACTTACTTGTGTTCTTTGTATCAATATTGGTTAATCCAGTTCACTGTTTGATCAAGTTTAGTTATTCTCCTCATTGTGTTGTTGTGTTGTAATTTGTTCAACCCATTGACCCTTAGAGGGTGAGGGAAGCCCAGGTGACTTCTTTTCTTCATTATCAGACAAAGAGGGTGACTTTTCTTTCCATAAACCAGATTTGTGTAAGACCTGTTTGTGATAAATAGTCGACTGGCTAATGGGTTGAACTTTAGGTTCACTAGTTCTTCTAGGTGGAGTTAAAGAACTCCTCTTAGAAGACCTAGGTTTTGAATCCTGAAGTTCAATCTTCTTCCTAGGTGTCTGATAGTAAGGACAAAAGAAAACAATGTGTCCACACTCTCCACAGTTGTAGCATGACCTGCTATTAACTTTATGATTAAACTTTCGTTGTGGAGATGTGTGTGACACCCTAGTGACATCACTTAGTTTGGGTTTTGACTCTGTTTCTTTTGATGTTTTCTCTTGTTTAACAAAGTTAATTGTTTTAACACTTTTAACATCTTTTCCTTTTTGGTTAACTGGTTTTTGATATGAGACTTTTGAAAGATTAACATTTGCAGTCTTTTTAGGTTCAGTTTTGACTTTGTTTGACCCTGACTTTATATTAACCTTTTCAAATTCTTTTTCCAGTTTAACACAAGGCATTTTACCCTTTGCCTTTGAAGTGGCCTCCTTTTGTTTTGTTCCAGATTCAATTGAAGAACATGAGGAATCTGGATCACTAACAAGAGGAGTAGACACCATATGATCCTTGATGGGATTGTTATTTATTGGTCTACTCTTAGTGTTCATCAAGGTCGCAGGTGGTGGTGGAACCACTTTATAACCCAAACCCTCCCCATTGTTATGTTCTCTCACTAAGTGTTGGACAATATGTGATGAACTTGTCCAACTGTGCAGTTTTTGCTTTAAAGAGTTGACTTCTACTTCTAAAACTGCCTTTTGCTTCTTAGTGTCTTCTAGGGTGTTAAGATAGTACCTAATATCATTAGCTTGATTAAATGCTACTACTTCAGTTTCCCTAAGCTGTTTATTCAAAAGGTCTATCTTTTCTTTGTAACTATGCTCATTTTGTTTTAAAACTCTATTAGCCTCAGTGCACAGTTGCAAATCCTTTACTAAGTAATCATTATGATCTAATAACCTAGCAAATTTCTTATCTATGCTATCTCTAAATGTATTACAATCAAAACAAGCATGATTTTGAAATAGTTGGTTAGTGGTACTTACCTGAGGAGATTCAGAAGAATTAGCCATCAACGCAGCATCAGATGTCTCTGGTTCTGGTGATTCTGTCTTTGTTGTAGATGTCCCTTCTTCATGCTTGTAGCTGACCTCAGTTGCAGTTGTCTCTTCACTATTTGACATGGCTATCTCAACTGCAATATCTCCTTCACTCGAAGAATCATCATCTAAGTCTTCCACGCTCGCAATGTTGGATTCTCCCGGAGAGACAAACCGAAAGCTCCAGTCCTGTCCTTCATCGTCATGGGCAGTCAAGGCTTTTGGATCCTTGCTTGATGAAGTAGAACTACTCGCTTGCTTGTCTTGACGAGTGAAGGACGAGAATGGATTCCCGTTCCCAGCCTTCTTTGGCTTCACACATTCTCTTTTGAAGTGTCCCTTCTCTCCACAGTTGAAGCAGGTCACCTTGCTCTTGTCAAAGCCAAATGTAGTGTCCTTAGTAGCAACCAAGTTTTGTTCGGTCTTTTTCACAAACTTCTTCGCCCTCCGGACAGCACTTGCTAAGGCCCACATAATATCCATCCTCTCCAGTTCCATTTCATCTACATGCTCGTAGTCCTCATCTGCCAGATGGCAGTTTCCAATTTTCCCAGCAACAAGTCCATCATAGGAATGAACCACTGGTGCCAAGAGATCCATGTGCTCTCGAGCTACTTCCACGGTCACGTTACCAAGATTTTCGGTCTTCAGTCTAGTAGCATTTGCTTCAGATCCAATGTAATGGGTACTAGAAGACCCTGACGTTTCTGAACCTGAAGGAGAAGCTTGTGAAGGACCAGATGAGCTAGACACAAATGCAGTCTGCAAAGGTGCTCCAGACGTCTTAACTTGAGGAGTGGCATTGTACAAAGCTGGATTCTGAGTGTATGAGGACTTCTGAGCTCGGTACATCATCCTAAGTGCTTCTTCTCGCAGCTTTTGAATGAAGTCATTGATATCCAACTTTGCCAACATTTCATTCTGTCTCAGATTTGACACAAAAGAAGCCCATTTTTCTGGCAATCCGTCTGCAAAATTTGACACTTTATCTTCCATGGTAGTAGCAACCCCATGTGTATGCAGTTCGCTCATCAAATGGTAGAATCTATCAATGACATCGTCTAAACTCTCATTTCACATCGATGAGAAGTTGTCAAATTCTTTCTTTAACTCCTTAGCTTTAATTGCCTTCAGCGAAGCATTCCCGTCATGTCTCTTCTCCAGCTCATCCCACAATTTCTTGGCTTGCTTATTCTCTGACTACTAGTGGAAAATATCCTTAGAAATAGACTGTGTTATCAATGCATAGACTCTCTTTTCTGCATTATACTTAACTTTCTGAGCATCAGTCATTCCTCCTAAAGTAAGCTTCACCCCATCAGCTCCCACCGGCATATTGTAACTTATCTCAATAGCTTCCCACAAATTTGGATCCACTCCATTGAGGTAGATTTCAAAACGTTGTTTCCAGTGGGGAAACGCATCTAACGTTAAGAGCTTTGGGGGTTTATTATGATTCCCCACCTCACTCTCAAGTAACAGTAAGTTCTGGATCCTTGAGTCCTTCCCAGCTGTAAACGCTAACATCTGATCTTCCATCTCGATTAACTTTAAGTTTCTTAAACAATCTATTAACTGGTGCGACTGAAGTGATACGAATGGGCTATCCCTGCGAATGAACTATGTGATTGGTTCAATCGTGCGGCTGAACTGAGCAATTGGTCCAGTCGTGCGAATGAAACTGATGTGTATGAACACTGCGAGCGGTAGGCTTAGTCGTACGAATGAAGATGCGACTAGGTCCAATCGTGCGTCTGGAAGATGCGAATGAAGTCCAGTCGTGCGATTGGCTCACTCGTGCGACTGAAGCTACTGTTTTGCGAAAATTTCTAGGTTAAACGTGTTTTGGCCGTAAAAATCCGAATTTTCACCAACCCTAATCGCCTAATGCCGTAGAAACCAAAACTTGATGAGCAGGGGACGTCCAAGACAACTTTTGACATAAAAAGATTGCGTTTTTGTTGAAAAAACACAAACTTTGTATCAAAATTGATTGAATCACACGTAATCAAGAGCCAAAGCTCTGATACCACTTGTTAGGATCTTGTATTTGAATGAAACACTAACTGATTAACGTGTAAACCAAACCAAATAGTGCGGAATCCTATTTGATTGGCGATCCAATCAGTGAGAACGCACGTAGAATCAATAAAGTATTGAAATAAACGTTAAGAATCGATTAGGAATCGATTAGGAATCGATCTACAGCGTTCTATGAACTTGGAGTATGAACTTGGAGACTTCTGGACGGCTAGGGTACGTCTGGAATCGAAATAGAATGAATGCTTACGTTTTTACACGAATTGGGTGGTATTTATAGGTTAGTGTTGTTCATTCGGGCGACTGAACCATTAGTATGGTTCAGTCGTGCGATTGAACCATGCGGTTGATCCATCCGCACGACTGAGTGTTGAGTCGTGCGACTGGGCCAATCTTATGTTACAATCATACGACTGATCCAGTCTCCTGGTTCAGTCGTGCGACTGAGTCATTCGCATGAAGTTATTCATGCGTATGGTCCATTCGTATGGGCCATTCGCATGAGAACTTCATTTTGTTAAGTTTGAATGTATTCATTAATATAACATTATGTGTATCAATTCAAACAATCACAAACCTATTTAACCAATTCAACATCGACTCATTAATGAAATATTAAACATTATAAATCACAAACAACCATTCTCATTTCATTAATATTCCAAACATTACATCAGTGTAAGACAAACCTATTACATTCATATCTTGATCTATGTACATATGTATCAACACGTAATGGTAATGGCAATAGAAATGGTGGTGTTAAGGGTAAAGCTTTCATCATTGGATCAGGTGAGGCTCGAAATGACCCATCTACTGTAACTGGTAAATTTCCTATCAATGGTTGCTTTGCCTCTGTGCTATTTGATTCTGGTGCTGATAGGAGTTTCATTTCGCACAAATTCAGTCGATTGCTAGATGATAGTTTTGTAGCCCTAGATACGAATTATACAGTAGAAATAGAAGACGGTAAGATCATCGAGTCTTCACGTATATACAGGGGTTGTAAGATTAGTCTATCTGGGCATGATAATTTTATATTGACTTGTTATCTATTACACTCGGTAGCTTTGATGTCGTTGTTGGCATGGAGTGGTTGTCTGAGAACCAAGTCAAAATAATTTGTCGTGAGAACTCGTCCGACTACCTTTGACTGATGGACAGATACTCACCGTGGAAGGCGACAAGAGTGGTGCAGTAGTTGGCATCATCTCATATATGAAGGCTCAGAAGTGTTTGAGGAAAGGGAATTCGGTGATTTTAGCCCTAGTTATTGAAAAGACTATTAAGGAGAAACGACCGGAAGACATTCCTGTTGTTAGAGATTTTCCTGAGGTATTTCCAGAGGACCTACCTGGCCTTCCCCCACACAGACGGGTAGAATTAGCACCTGGAACAGCTCCGATCGCTCGGGCGCCGTACCGTTTAGCACCAAACGAACTACAAGAGCTGTCTAAGCAATTGCAGGAATTGCTTGACAAGGAATTTTTACGTCCCAGCTCTTCACCCTGGGGAGCTCCAGTGCTTTTCGTGAAGAAGAAAGATTGAACCTTCTGAATGTGTATTGACTACCGAGAGTTGAACAAAGTGACAATCAAGAATAGATATCCACTCCCGTGCATTGATGACCTATTTGATCAATTGCAAGGATCAAGTTACTATTCCAAGATTGATCTTAGATCAGGTTACCATCAACTTCGAGTTCGGGAGGAAGACATCTCGAAGACGGCATTCCGAACTCGTTATGGGCACTATGAGTTCGCAGTGTTGCCTTCTGGGTTGACTAATGCCCCGACAGTTTTCATGGAACTCATGAACTGCGTTTGCAAACCTTATTTGGAAACGTTTGTCATTGTCTTTATTGATGACATACTAATCTACTCTCATAATAAGGAAGATCATGAGGAACATCTGAGAATCATTCTAGAATTCTTGAAGAACGAACAATTGTATGAAAAGTTCTCAAGATGTGACTTCTGGATGCGAGAAGTGTAGTTTCTTGGTCATGTGGAGAATGAAAAGGGTATACATGTAGATCCTTCAAAGATTGAAGCAATCAAGGATTCGACGGCACCGAAAACGAAAACTGAGGTGCGAGAATTCCTTGGTTTGGCAGGTTATTACCGACAATTTATCGAGGGATTCTCAAAGGTAGCACAACCTCTAACTGCCCTGACCCCTAAGGGAACCATCTACAAATGGGGCAGCCAAAAGGAATCAGCATTTCAGACACTTAAGGACAAACTCTGCAGTGCGCCGATCCTAGCCTTGCCAGAAGGAACAGATGAATTTGTTGTTTATTGTGATGCATCCATCCAGGGTTTGGGATGTGTACTGATGCAATGCAACAATGTCATTGCTTATGTGTCTAGACAACTCAAAGTACATGAGAAGAATTACACAACGCATGATCTGGAACTAGGAGCTGTAGTGTTTGCCTTGAAAATCTAGAGGCACTACTTATATGGAACCAGGTGCAAGATCTACACAGAACACAAGAGCCTCCAACACATATATGACCAAAAAGAGTTGAATATACGGCAACGACGATGGTTAGAACTGCTCAATGACTATGATTGTGCCATCAAGTATCATTCAGGTAAGGCTAATGTAGTAGCCGACGCCCTCAGCCGAAAGGAGAGATAGGGATGTTGAAGGACTTGAAGAATCCATCATAGTCGAAAGAGTAGGCGGGTCCTTTTGCCAGTAGGTGGTGTGGTATATCTCTGAACATCAACATTACACCACACTTCTACTAAACCCGTTGAGTTGTTGTAAACTCTCTTGTTCGGTATGTTGTATCCTAGGAAGATTCCTTCATCAGCCTTCTCGCTGAATTTACCTTCTTGAGTCTTCTTCAGAAGTGTGCACGGCGTGCCAAATGGTTCGAGATACTCCAGATTAGGTTTACGTCGTTGTAGTTACTCGTAACATGTCTTTCCATGGCGCTTGACTACCAGAACTCGATTCAATGTATAACATGCATTAGCCACTGCCTCATTCCAGAATTGGATAGGCAGTTTCGAGTCTGCCAGCATTATCCGTGCTGTCTCTATCAAGCTTTTATTCTTTCTCTCAGCAACACCGTTCATCTGAGGCGTGTAGGCAGAAGTGAATTGGTGCACAATTCCCTTTTCCTTGCAGTAAGCCTCCATCCACTGATTCTTGAATTCAGTCCCGTTGTCTGAGCGTACCTGTCTCACCTTCAGCTTATAGAGAGATTCCAGTGTGGTTACTAACTCCTTGAATGACTCAAATGTTTCTGATTTGGACTTCAGAAACATTACCCAAGAGAATCTTGAGTAGTCATCAGTAACCACAAAACAGTACAAGTCACCTGCAATGCTCTTTGTACTGACTGGACCAAACAGATCCATGTGAAGAAGTTCAAGAGGAAGTTCGATAGAATGAACTTTCTTTTCCTTATGAGACTTCTTCGTCTGTTTGCCTTTCTTGCATGCTACACCGAAATCTGGAAGTTGGTAATTTTTGACATTAACTCCTCTCACGAGATCCTTCTGGATCAAGTGATTCATCTTCTGTTGATTAATGTGTCCCATTCTCCTATGCCAGGAGATGGAGTCCTTCTCAGTAGCTTTTGATAGAAAGCACTGAACTTCATGATCCGTTGTAGAAGCCGTTGAGAGATCCAAAACATAAAGGTCTTTATATCTTGAAGCTGTCATCAAAACTTGGTCCTCCAGAATCACGTAGTCTTTCTTTAAGACGTACTTCTTGTTGTCGAATATGACTTTAAATCCTTTGTCACATATTTGGGAAACAGAAAGTAAGTTATTTTGAAGTTGTTGAACGTAGTTCACTTTATCAAACTTAACTTTCTGATTTCCAACCACTCCCCGAGCTGTAATATAGCCTCCTTTATTACCAGCAAACGAAACATGCCCTCCTTTTATTTGTTTGACGTTCGATAAAAGAGCCATGTTTCTTGTCATGTGCCTGGATGCTCCGCTGTCTACAATTCACATGTTGGTTTCAGCACTGTAGCGAACACCCTGCATATACAATGTAAAACATTAGTTTAGGTTAGGAACCCAAGCCTTTATTGGCTTGGGTTTCCTAGAGGCATCACACATCATGAATTCAACCCATTGACCCTTAGAGGGTGAGGGTAGCCCAGGTGACTTCTTGTCTTCATTATCAGACAAAGAGGATGACTTTTCTTTCCATAAGCCAGATTTGTGTAAGGCCTGTTCGTGATAAACAGTCGACTGGCTAATGGGTTGAACTTTAGGTTCACTAGTTCTTCTAGGTGGAGTTAAAGAAATCCTCTTAGAAGACCTAGGTTTTGAATCCTGAAGTTCAATCTTCTTCCTAGGTGTCTGATAGTAAGGACAAAAGGAAGCAATGTGTCCACACTCTCCACAGTTGTAGCATGACCTGCTATCAACTTTATGATTAAACTTTCGTTGTGGAGATGTGTGTGACACCCTAGTGACATCACTTAGTTTGGGTTTTGACTCTGTTTCTTTTGATGTTTTCTCTTGTTTAACAAAGTTAATTGTTTTAATACTTTTAACATCTTTTCCTTTTTGGTTAACTGGTTTTTGACATGAGACTTGTGAAAGATTAACATTTGCAGTCTTTTTAGGTTCAGATTTGACTTTGTTTGACCCTGACTTTATATTAACCTTTTCAAATTCTTTTTCCGGTTTAACACAAGGCATTTTACCCTTTGCCTTTGAAGTGGCCTCTATTTGTTTTGTTCCAAATTCAATTGAAGAACATGAGGAATCTGGATCACTAACAAGAGGAGTAGACACCACATGATCCTTGATGGGATTGTTATTTATTGGTCTACTCTTAGTGTTCATCAAGGTCGCAGGTGGTGGTGGAACCACTTTATAACCAAAACCCTCCCCGTTGTTACGTTCTCTCACTAAGTGTTGGACAATATGTGATGAACTTGTCCAACTGTGCAGTTTTTGCTTTAAAGAGTTGACTTTTACTTCTAAAACTGCCTTTTGCTTCTTAGTGTCTTCTAGGGTGTTAAGATAGTACCTAATGTCATTAGCTTGATTAAATGCTACTACTTCAGTTTCCCTAAGCTGTTTATTCAAAAGGTCTATCTTTTCTTTGTAACTATGCTCATTTTGTTTTAAAACTCTATTAGCCTCAGTGCACAGTTGCAAATCCTTTACTAAGTAATCATTATGATCTAATAACCTAGCAAATTTCTTATCTATGCTATCTCTAAATGTATTACAATCAAAACAAGCATGATTTTGAAATAGTTGGTTAGTGGTACTTACCTGAGGAGATTCAGAAGAATTAGCCATCAACGCAGCATCAGATGTCTCTGGTTCTGGTGATTCTGTCTTTGTTGTAGATGTCCCTTCTTCATGCTTGTAGCTGACCTCAGTTGCAGTTGTCTCTTCACAATTTGACATGGCTATCTCAACTGCAATATCTCCTTCATTCGCAGAATCATCATCTAAATGCCCCGACAGTTTTCATGGAACTCATGAACCGCGTTTGCAAATCTTATTTGGAAAAGTTTGTCATTGTCTTTATTGATGACATACTAATCTACTCTCAGAATAAGAAAGATCATGAGGAACATCTGAGAATCATTCTAGAATTGTTGAAGAACGAACAATTGTATGCAAAGTTCTCAAAATGTGACTTCTGGATGCGAGAAGTGTAGTTTCTTGGTCATGTGGTGAATGAAAAGGGTATACATGTAGATCCTTCAAAGATTGAAGCAATCAAGGATTCGCCGACACCGAAAACGCCCACTGAGGTGCGAGAATTCCTTGGTTTGGCAGGTTATTACCGACAATTTATCGAGGGATTCTCAAAGTTAGCACAACCTCTAACTGCCCTGACCCCTAAGGGAACCATCTACAAATGGGGCAGCCAAAAGGAATCAGCATTTCAGACACTTAAGGACAAACTCTGCAGTGCGCCGATCCTAGCCTTGCCAGAAGGAACACATGAATTTGTTGTTTATTGTGATGCATCCATCCAAGGTTTGGGATGTGTAGTGATGCAACGCAACAATGTCATTGCTTATGCGTCTAGACAACTCAAAGTACATGAGAAGAATTACACAACGCATGATCTGGAACTAGGAGCTGTAGTGTTTGCCTTGACAATCTGGAGGCACTACTTATATGGAACCAGGTGCACGATCTACACAGACCACAAGAGCCTCCAACACATATATGACCAAAAAGAGTTGAATATGCGGCAACGACGATGGTTAGAACTGCTCAACGACTATGACTGTGCCATCAAGTATCATTCGGGTAAGGCTAATGTAGTAGCCGACGCCCTCAGCCGAAAGGAAACCTCTAAACCTCGTCGAGTACGCGCATTGCAAATGACCATTCACTCTTATCTGCCAGTGCAAATCAAGGCTGCCCAGTCAAAGGCCTTGAAAGTTGAGAATCTAAAAGAAAAATCCATGCGAGGTATGGAGAAACAGTTAGAAACCAAGACTATGGAATTCGTTATTTAATGGAACGAAGCTGGGTACCACAGTATCGGAATTTTCGAGAGTTAGTAATGGATGAAGCTCATAAGTCACGTTACTCAATTCATCCGGATTCAGATAAGATGTACCATGATCTAAACTAAAATTATTTGTGGCCAAACATGAAAGCTGAGATTGCCACTTATGTAAGCAGATGTTTAACTTGCTTCAAAGTTAAGGTGGAATATCAGAAACCATCCGGTTTACTTCAGCAACCGGAACTTCCAGTGTGGAAATAGGAGCAGATCTTGAGGGACTTTGTCACAAAGTTGCCTAGGACTCCCAGCGGATGCGATACCATTTTGGTTATAGTAGATCGCTTAACAAAATCCGCTCACTTTCTAGCAATCCGAGAGACTGATCGTACGGATAAGTTGGCACGGATTTACTTAAGAGAAATAGTCTCCCGACATGGTGTACCGGTATCTATCATATATGATCGTGACGCTCGATTCACTTCTCATTTTTGGCGATCTTTACAACGATTATTGGGAACGTAGTTGGACATGAGCACTGCGTACTATCCACAAACCGATGGTAAGAGTGAGCGTACGATCCAGACGTTAGAAGATATGTTACGTGCCTATGTGATTGATTTTGGCAGTAATTGGGAAACTCATTACCATTGGTTGAGTTCTCCTACAATAACAATTATCACACCTCAATCAAAGCCGCACCATTTGAGGCATTGTATGGGCGTAAGTGCCGATCACCTATCTATTGGGCAGAAGTTGGAGAAAGCCAACTTACGGGCCCTGAACTTGTGCACGAGACGACTGAGAAGATTGTGCAAATACGTAATCGTATGGTAGCAACACGTGATCGACAGGAGAGTTATGCTGATAAACGCCGTAAGCCTTTGGAGTTTCAGATTGATGATAAAGTACTCTTAAAAGTCTCACCCGTGAAAGGAGTGATACGCTTTGGAAAGCGTGGTAAACTAAACCCTAGGTACGTTGGACCGTTTGAGATTGCCAAACGGGTTGGTCTAGTAGCCTATCAGCTGAATTTACCAGAAGAGCTCAGTGGAATACACGTGTTTCACGTGTCTAATCTGAGGAAGTGTCTATCTAATGACTCACTTGTCGTGCCATTAGAAGAACTGGGGATTGATGAATAGCTTCGTTTCATTGAAAAACCAGTTGAGATTATGGATCGAGAAGTCAAAACCCTAAGGCGTAGCAAGATTTCAATTATGTGCGTTAGGTGGAACTCAAAGCGTGGCCCATAATTTACCTGGGAACGCGAGAATCAAATGAAGAAGAAATACCCACAACTGTTCAAAGATCAGGCATCTACTTCTTAAGGTATCATTCTCACGATATCTTTCCTTTAAATTTCGAGACGAAATTCCCTTTAACAAGGGGATGATGTTGTAACTCTATCGAAACCTTATAGTTCCTTCTTATTGGATTTGTTATAGATTCGTAGAAATCCTATTCCGTATACGTTACATCATTGAATCTCGTGCTTTGATTGAACATGATGTTCTAATTTTCGGGACGAAAATTTATTCAACAAGGGAATGATGTGACAACTCGAGTTTTCAGGTTAACGTCGTTAGCGTTATCCAACATATGTTTGATAATTTAAATAAACAAATTCTAATATTACTAAATGATAAATTATTACTATAATTAATATTTGAGATAATTAGTCCTAAACTAACTAAATTTAAATAACTTAAAAATGCCAATTAGATTAAATGGAAGGACTAATTGTGACCATTGGCAAATGTGATTGCATTCAGGAACTTCATCACCGTAACTCCTTATTTTGCTTCATCTCTTCCAAAAATTAACCCTAGCAGCTCCTAAGCGACGGCAGCCGCTACTCCCTCTCGACGACCCTTTATTCGCGACACCTTGTCTCCGGCAGCCTTCCCGACGTCAACCATGGTACTTGGTCAACCGACGCTTCCCCGACGACTTCCCCTTTGTTCAACCGCATGTGGTCAATCGACAACATCTTGAAAGCTGCGTATCCGATCAAGGCAGCCCCGTTCGGTATGGTTTATTCTCTACTTACTCGCGTTCATGGCGTTTACGGTTTCGGGTTCTTGTACGGGTTGCTGCGTATGTATCTATATTGTATGGGTTGTTCGGTTGGTGCTGATGGTATGTTTGTGCGACGTGTATATGTGTGTTTCTGCGAATTTTGTGTGTACGAATGTGGCCGTAAGTGTGCATCATGTGTGTGTTTCTGTGAATTATGTATGAATGTGGTCGTGAGTGTGCATAATGTGTGTGTGATTTCTGTGAAATCATGTGTGTGTGTGTTATATGGTGATGATGTGGTGTGGAAGGTAGTAACAATGGGTGGTCATGTCCGTGAGGTTGGCTTGGAATAGCAAATGGGTTGTGTTTGTCGATTATTATGTGAAAACATAGTTATCGGGTCGGGGAATGATCATTGAAAAGAGTTTGAGCTTAAACTCTATGGTTTGAGTTTTACTAAAAGTTATGAACCTGCAAAGACACTTGGATGAGTGTCCAAACTTGTTTTAGATGATAACATGGTCTTGTGAAGTCATTGAACATTGTTAGGGTGCACGTTTAGACTAAAACTTGATATTTTCTGGTTCTGGCAGATTCTGTTAGCCAATTTGTGCATGTTGTAACTCGATGATAATAAACTCATTCACTGCGTTTCTTGGCTCCAAAGTGTGTATTTTTTAATCTAGTTTCCAGAAAGCCCAAGCACACTTAAATTGGACGTGTAAAACTCAAGTTATTATATTTTTAGTGAAGGTAGGTCAAAACTATTCTTTTTTTTTACAGCAAACAAAAAGTCAAGTGTTTTGGCACATGGTTTGTATTTTTTATGAAGTTATGGTTAAAGTAAATGATTTGGGGAAGTAATCCCATGAGTCTTGGAGCACCTCCAAGTGGTTTCATCTCAAAATAGTGTATAGATTTGTGTTTAGAGACATTATAATAAATGTATGACATATGAGTTTATTATAAAAACTTTTATAATTAAAGATATATGAACAATACCTTCATGTAGGATCCGGTGTGTGCGTGAATAACTGAGTTTTATGTATGTGTGAGCTTGTGTATGATGGTACTTGTTTGTGATTGGGGAGTCAACCAATAGCCGGCACCGTAACCGAGTCATGGAACACGAAACCATACATTCTTTATATTTATAATTAATAATTAAAATTAATATTATATATTAATTGAAATTCATTTTAGTCGGAACAAATCTTTTGTGCTTACATTTACGTGTTGCTGTGCATTCGAGGTGAGTTCTCAGCCCCGCTTTCATATCATACTCTCTTTTTGGGGGAGAGAAACATGTTGTTTTTCATAAACTATACGATGCTTAGATTGGTAATACTGCATATACTGGTTTACTATTGTGATACCACTACGCCTCGTTCGGACCGTTAATATAGTATTAGCGAGGTGATTGTTAGTAGATCTACTGGGTTTGACAAACCCCACCCGGGCTAGTCGCGCTAGCTTGACTGGAGGTCAAACGGGTGAATGGTTAGCCTGTTTTACAGTGTTGTGGTCTGGTATCCACAGCCGGGGCATTCATTATATTATTTCTGTCAGCTCGGACGCGAAATTTATACACATAGTGACTTGTTGTAGGCTAGCTACCTACTTATATGCTTTGATTACTTAATCTGGATTTCATTACTGTTACTTACTGTTTTCTGATAAACCTGTGAACTCACCAACCTTGTGTTGACACTTTAGCATGTTTCTTTCAGGTTCTTAAGCTGCGCACGAATAGGAACATCTCGCATTGCATTTGTCATCGTAGAGTCAAATGAACAACCTACATTTTTCTATAAATTATAATTATTTGGTTTGCGCGTGTTTGTGTTGTTTAAATTATGGTTTATACGCTTCCGCACTTATTTTCATGTTTCGTACTTAATTCTGATTTTAAGAAACTTTATTTAATTTGGAAATTATGTTGTGTCGTTTGGTGTAACTAATGGCTAATATCATGGTATGTCACGCGCCTAACGGTATTACCCCGTTTGTGGAAATTGAGGGTGTGACATATTATGCATAAAATTCAGCTTCACTGAGTGAGTTCTAGTTTTTAAATAATATAAGAAAATATAAACTTTATCCTTCATATAATGATCAAACATACATCATAATACATAACATGTGCGTCTTAATAAGCACGTTCATTATCTTTCATTCTTTCATTATATTTCGCTTCATCATAAATGAGATTGCACAAGGCAAGAGCTCCCTGTTGATCGACAACGAATGTCAATTCCTGTCGGTACACATGAAAACGATAGCTAACCCCCGACAGTTGATCCACACTGCAAGGCACATAGCCCGCTCATGAATACGAATCCATCATCATACATTAGACTCACATAATTGGAAGTCTATCTAGCGCTTGCAAGAACCTTTTCATCATCAAACGGGCCCCTGGGTAACATTCATTAAGTTCCACTTTTCATTAATATTATCTTCCATTTTAATATATAATACTTAGCTAATGAGTACATAACATACCAAGGACAATTCATCATAAAAAATAACCGACCCTCCGCGGGATAGCGGGGGTTCGGGGGTGGCAGCCCCTAACAGCGGGGTTCTAGGGGCAGCAGCCCCTAGTGGGGTCCAAGGGCCAACACCCTTAGCTGGGCGGGGCTGCCAGGTCAGCGTGAAAAATTTTTATATGCAAACATTTATATAGCACATTTCCTTATAGAAAAATCAATCTTTCTGTTAAAACCTCTTAAAATCTTGGTCATTTAAAACCGTATATTTAGTATGCATAACAACCCCAAAAGATGGAAAAACTTATAAATAAGGGGATCTAGAACTCACCTAGATACCGCGAGTAACTTCTAGAATAAGCTTTCTAGGCTACGATCACACTACACAGCCCGCAAATAAGTTAACATTTAAAGGGTTATTTTCTGCCTAATTTCGCTGCCAGATAAGCAGTTTCGCTGCCAGTATCGCTGATAGTTTCACTGCCAGTTTCGCATGGCAGTTTCGCCCAACTTCCGTTGGAATTTCCATGGCTGCGAAATTACCTGCGAAACTATAGTTTAGCAGAAAACTCGCAGTTTCGCAGCTTGAACACCCAGTTTCGCTGGATGCACAGATAGTTTTGCACAACGCATAAAAATTACGAAATAGCCCGTTTTTAACCCAAAATCACAACTTTTTACGTCCAATCTCTTAGTTTATCAACCATGAGGCTATATCTGAGCCTTTTACATGTTTTCATACGTAAAAATATGACCTTTATGCGATTCTTTGCAACTTTTCAAAACCCAAAACCCTAGAATCCGGGTTTGATCTACAGAAAGGTTTAGAGGACGATTCTTACCTAGATTTGTTGCTCCTTTGTTATGGTTTGATGCTCCAATACCCAGATCTTCAATATCATAACCTTTGAAGCTCCAAATCTTGAGTTTTCTTCACTTTCTCTCTCTACTTTCTCTCTCTACGAATTTGGGTGGCTAGGGTTCAAATGAGGAAGATGATGGCTGGTTAAGTGGGTTAAGGGCTGATTATGGGCCTTTAATCCCTTGAGCTACTACCCAATAAGGCTTATTTAGCCCATGGCCATTTCTTTTCCTTATTGAATACCCAATAATTAAGTCCATTATCCTTGATGACTCGTTTTGACTTTTCAGGGTGTTACACTAGATGAACCCTAATCCAAAAATTGGTGATGAAAACATGAAATTGATGATTGTTAGATGTTAGTATGATGTTATCTAGGTTGTATGAATGTTGGATGATGTTGATTATGTAAGAAATCTATGGATTGATCATCTAGTTCATACATTGCCATAAGAGGAAACTTTTTGTACTTGGAATTCATGATTTGATGATGTTATGATGTTAGATACAATGCTTGGATGTTAGTTTAATTGAATTGTGCAAGAAAATCTATGAAATTGAGATGCTGATCATGACTTACTAAAAGAAGAAACTTTTGGTGTATGATGTTTGGGAATTTGGATGTTTTGGAGATGATTAACATGTCAGAATGAATGCTATGAAATTTATTAGGTATAAAATTCTTGAAATTATGATTGAATTGGATGCTAGATCACTTTTGGGTGTTTCTTTCCCAAAAGGGAAACTTTATTTTTGTAGAACATTGGATCTGATGAATTGGGCATGCTTGTGATGTTAAGATCATGTTAGAATGATTGTTGTTGATGTTTGTTGTGATAGAATGTATTAATTGAGTTGTATGGATGCTTGGTTGATCATGTAAGAAGTATAGGTTTTGGTGATCATACATGATGATGAATTATGGTTAGTGATTAGGTGATCGTGTTTGGGATTTGATTGATTGTCACTATGAATGTTGGTTTGAATGAATTAAGTGAATGAATGTAATTACGATTGTCATACACATGTGCGAATCTGAGGCCCCTACTTAGTAGGATTGGCAGGGTTTAGGATGTAAAGTCGTGAGTGGCTTCACATGGCATGTGGTATATGATTAGTCTTCGCGTATGAATTATTTGTTGTGATGTATATACATATATATATATATATATATATATATATATATATATATATATATATATATATATATATATATATATATATATATATATACAATATATATATATATATTATATATATATATATACATCTATATTATATATATATATATATATATATATATATATATATTAAGCACGTTGATTGTTTAATATTTGCATAAGTGTATGATGATCTAATGTGGCATGATGACTTAGGTAGAACCTAGGTTGATAATGTGATACGCTTGGATAAATTGCATGATACTCTTGCATGTTAAGTTATCATATATAATTAAACTATATTTCAACTAATATGTCACCAACGGGTCAAACGGGTCAACTAGATTAACCTAGGATTATTAAGTTTCTCTGTGTACACGTACTTATGTATTTGTGTGTTCTAGGTAACCTTTGAAGGGTTGTCTTTGCACCTATCACCAGTCTCTTTATTCACTATCATTATACACCAAGTGAGTTCATGCCCCTTTATTTTATAAACCTTCTTCTTGAGGAGGTAGCATACTCGTACTCAAACGCTATTTTATTATTATTATTATTATAAGTTGTGTATGTTTTAACATAGTTCTTAATACCATGGAAAGTCCTCACATTTTCGGATCCTTAATAATGGTAACTAGCGGGGAATCTTGGGTAGTACTACTGGGTCTGACGAGCCCTACCCATGAGACTAGAGGTCAAGCGGATGCAATATTGTCCTATACACAAACATTCGTCACCACCTGGTAAGTCATGACAGGAGGCAACAAACGCAACACAGTCAGCTTTGATCGCGAAATCACTATTGTTAATACATGTGAATATAGACTAGCTATCTATTTCTATACACTTCTTATGTTATACAACTATTAATATTTATGATAAACGCAAACTCTTGAACTCACCAACCTTTGTGTTGACATTTTAGTATGCTATTCTCAGGTCGTTAGCTCTGCTTGCCACTAGGAGGACAACACGGGTTCACCATGCATTCAAAGATTTATTTTAAAGACATCTTTGTTGGTTTTTATTTATGAGTGTTTAATCATTTGGGTTGGCGTGTATTTTTCCATATTATACATTTTTATACTTTGGGTTTGTCTTATTTACAAAACGCTTTCACATGGTTTTAAAGTTTCAACTTTGGTTGGTTCATTTTTAAATATGGTATATAGTGTCGTTCTGAGTAACTATTGACTGTGATCCTAGTTTGTTCACACGCCTCGCGCTAAAACTCCGCATGTGGATTTTGAGGGTGTGACATGATCCATGATAAAGAATGCACAATATAGATTCTCTTTTAGCCCCAGTGATTTTGTATGTCGGATTCTCTTTCACCTGAAACTTATTTTAACCTGATATAAAATATTTCACTCCTAAGACATATTTTACCTACAACAATCCAAAAGATCTATCATGCTATCTTTGACATGCTTCACATGCATCAAACTCAAATTTTGTTCTAGCATATTTTTAATCGGTTTGATGATATATATGTTGAGCGTATTTATTAAGAAGAGGTCAAGCCCAATATCTAATTATTGGGTGAATTCCATTGGCCTCGTCTATAATTTCCTATTGTTGTCTATATATATGTGTCATATATGATGTCCGAAGCATATAACATTTAAGGAAAAAGATTAGGCCATAAATTTAGCTTTGTTACACATGATTAGAGATCACAGATCTCAACCCATTATGTTTTATCCTGATTTCATCTCCATTGTAGAGGATTCGTAATCTAATGATCAAGAACAAAGAGGATCTCAGAGTTGCGAAGCGCTTGTGAATTTAAACAATTTGGGGGTTCAGTCCAACTTCATGGAATAATGGATAATAGTGAATCAAGAACAAGTATGAATTTTCATGTGAGATTTCATGAACTCGAGAGAATTGATTAATTTTAATTATGAGCGTATGTTTAAGGGTAGGGCCTCTAAATCCTCGAAAACTGCCTTCGGGCATTTCCAATTCTAATTCAAAATTAAACTAAAATTGGACCCAAAATTATCCAAAAATGGAGCCAGGGGCTCTGTCCTTTGGACCCTGCCAGGGGCTGCTGCCCCTTGAACCCCACTACCTAGGGCACTGCCCCCGGACCCCTCGCCAAAGGGCATTGCCACTTGAACCCCGATTGCTTAGGAGATACGCCCCTAAAGATGTTTTCATTATCAAAAATCATAATAAACTTAAACAAGTGTGCACTCTACACCTCGTGACTTGTTTGATGAATTTTATGATCACATTAATCAACTAGGCAATCCAATTACACTAAAATATTTGACATTCCTCCCCCATTTTAGTGTAATCACCGAATAACTCAAACAAAATCACACAAATTACAAACTTATGCATAAATGAAATACCATGACGATTGAATTTCATTTTAGTATATTACACATTCCAAATATTTTAATATCAGGGTGTCACTATAGATTGAACACTTGCTATTCATAGTGAATACTTGAAGATAATATACACAAAGTTTACATAATTATATAGTCTTACTTGACGCCATATTTTACTAGCCTCATGACCTTATCCTTTATAAGCATATCAAAGCTAAGTCAAAGCTTCTTGAAGAACCTAAACATCATGCTTGTATGGATAGCTCTTTTTTATCTTGCAACTACATATTAAGAACTTAGACTGCAACCTCCTCAACTTGTAGGTCTGAACACATACATTGGGATGATGCAACTAATGTGTTCCAAACTACTAATGTTGAGCTTTCCATATTGAATCCAACATCTGGTGTTATACTAGATAGGAATTGGGTATCTTAACATGAGAGCTTTTAAGTGGACTTCAATCCCATCCCCATAATAGATTTGTGCACAATATCTCTATATAAATCATAGTTAAATGATCATCTAAGTTATGTTGAGTTCTCACAAACTCTACTGATATCACACCATTCATGATGAGCTCACGAATCATGCTATGTCTAACACCTAGGTGTCTTGACTTGCCATTACTCTAAACTTGATTATAAGCCTTAGCCAAAGTTGTTTTAGTATCACATCTAATAAATATAGGTGGTATTTCTTTAGACCATAATATAATTTCATAAATTAAATTTCTTAGCCACTCAGCTTCTTTACAAGGTGCTACTAATGCCATGGACTCAGCTTCCACCATTGACTTAGTAATGCAAGTTTGTTTTCTGATGCCTAAGATATGGCAACTCCCCCAAGTAGGAATGTCCATCCACTTCTGGAGGAATGATCTTCCATATTAGTAATCCAACTTACATCTAAATAACCTTCAATAACAAAATGAAATCCAGAATAAGTTAAACCATAATCCATGATTTCTTTCAATACTTTCAAGTACTTAAATACTTGATTAATAGATTGCCAAATATGAACTAGGATTACTTGTGAATATACTAAGCTTTCCAATAGCATAGACTATATCAAGCCTGTGCTTAGCATGTCATACATTAGACTTCCAATAGCTTTTGAGTATTGAAGTTAAGATACTACAATACCTTTATTAGGTAGAAGCTTAAGATTAGAATCTATAGGACTGCTTACAATAGAACAATCTTTGAAGTTAAATTTCTTCAAAATCTTCTTAATATAAGGAGATCAAGAAATTAATATACCATTGTTCCCATGTTATTCTCTACACCAAGGATCACTTCAGCCTATCCCATGTCCTTCATAGCAAACTTAGATAACAAGAAGTCATTAGTTTTATCAACTTGACTTTGGTCAATACCAAATAATAACATGTTATCTACATATAAGAAACTTATAACTTGTAAGGATTCCTGAAGTCTGATGCAACCCAAAACATCCTAAGTGTCTCAGCAACATGCACTAAGTACTGAAGTGAAGAATGCTTCGGAAGTTTTACACAATGCATTAGAAAATACTCTAAGTGTAAAATCTTCCGAAGCCAAGACCAATATCTTCCGAAGCCAAACATGAAGTCTTCCGAAGCTTCAGAGACAAAGTCTTCCGAAGCTTCAACCTATGAAGACAGATTTCTTCCGAAGACTTTTAGTACACATGCTTTATCTGATGTACTGTTCCATAAAGCACCTTTTCCGCTACATCTCTGTAAAGTCACCAACTTACATGAGTTGGTGAAAAGGTCCATGCTTTTGGTAACTGTACATTGAGGTCTTGAGTCTGTAACTTTCCACTTTATGTACTTTATCCTTTTTGTAATGTATAAGGATGTGAGCTATGGCATGTCATATTCACAAGGTCAAAAGGCAGATATGCCTTTTGATCCTACAATTGATTTTGTTAGTGTCTAGTCAATTGTATCCAGCTGGCTTTCAAAGTATAGCCGGCTGTAGGTTGTAGTATAAGTATTTCAAGTTCTTGTATCTTTCTTTATGCTTTGTAACACTTGTAAAAGAACTTGAGAAAGCAATATACTGCCTCCTTGAAACCCATACTCTCTTGTTCTGTCTCTTGCTTTACTTGTGTTCTTTGTATCACTTTGGTTAACCCAGTTCACTATTTGATTAAAGTTTACTTAATCTCCTCATTGTGTTGTTGTGTTGTAATTGTGTTTAAGCCCTTAAACGGTCCTGCAATTGGTATCAGAGCTTTCCAGGCTCTTGATATAAGATCTAACCATCTTAAGATCCCTCACACACACAAAAACTAAACTCTTCAAATGGCTTCCATCTCAAAGACTGATATGGAGACTGGAACCATGAACAAATCCCCACTGATCACTCTTGATGATTTTGACACCTGGTGCATAAGGATGAAAGGCTTCATCAGGTCTCTTGATTCAAGAATGTGGGAATCTGTTGAGAATGGACCTTTCATACCCAGCACCCCCTCTGCTACTGGTGCTGGTATGATTCCTAAACATGTGGCCAACTACTCAGATGAAGATAGAAAAGAGTAGAGATTGACAGGAAGGCCATGACTGCTCTTCAGACTGCTCTCCCAAACTCTGTATACAGAGGTTTTAAGAAGTGCAAGACAGCCAAACAGCTGTGGGATGCACTGAAGCTGATGTATGAAGGCTCCTCTGAAGCCAAGGAGAACAAGAAAGATCTTCTGAAGCAGCAGTTTGAGAATTTCACCTTCAAAGCAGGTGAAACCATGACCCAACAATACTTCAGGTATGTTGAGATTATGGATACCCTAGTGGATGGAGGAGTTCCTCTTGAGAACAGGGACATTGTAAGGAAGTTCATGTCCTCACTTCCTAGGCAATGGACACACTATTGTGTGGTGATCAAGAGGACTGAGAACCTTAAAACTCTTACTCTTACAGAGTTGTATGGGATTCTCAGTGGATACCAGAAGGAGATGAACATGCAAGGTTCATCTGGCAACTCCAACAATCAAATGGGTTCAGCCCTTCATGTGGTTGAAAGGGACAACATAGAACCCCAACATCATCTCATATGCTACCCTGACAACTCACAAAAGGGTCCTTTCATCACCTTCCCGGAGACATCAAGGGAGAACTTTACTCAAGGAAGCCCATACCAAGAGACAAGTTCTTCTCAAGCCTTTGTGTCTGCTGATGAAAGTTGTGGGAATTATCTCTTCACTCTTGAAGACTTGGACTGTATCCATCCAGATGACCTGGAATACATGGAGATAGTTCAGCAGATGGCTCTTCTCACTCACAGAGCCAAGAAGTTCTACAAGAGGACAGGAAGAAGATTTCCAAGCAATGCTACTAGTGGAAAGTTTGGGCTGGATAAAAGCAAAGTTAAGTGTTACAACTGTAACCTTATGGGTCACTTTGCTAGGGAGTGTAAGGCACCTAAAGCAAATGGGGGCCAAACACAACCCAGACCAAACTACACTGACAAAGCCCCTCAGGCTGAGAAGACAAAGCAACATGCTGTTGTTGCTGTTGAAGAGGGAGGCTTTGACTGGAGCTTTCAGGTGAAGATGCTTCTCCAAACCAAGCACTGATGGCTGACCATGATGAAGCCAAGGTATTGGAACATCTCTGCTCTCCTGAATGCATTGCTAAAGTAAATAGATACAGGTCCTACAACTTAGAGATGAGATCTGATCTTGAGTCATTAAACATATTAAAATCTAATTTTAGAAAGTCTGAAAATGATTACAAGTTAAAGATAGAGGACTTGGAGAAAACCATTTCAGTACTAAAACATGAACATACAGATTTTAGAACTCAGATCCAAGATCTCATCACTAAGTTGACTGAGTGCCAGGCTGAGCTTGTGATCAGCAAAGCCAAGGCAGAGAAGAGTGTTCTTGAAGAAGAGACCTTCAAGAACATGATATCCTCATCCCTGCACAACAAAGTTTGTTATCAAAATAGACAGGGACTGGGATCAATGAGATAGCTCCTCCACACACAATCTTGTCTGTAAGATCTCCTGGGTGTGGAACTTGTGAAGATGAGCTTCCTCTCATAGATCCTGTAAGTGAGGATGATGAAGAAGTGATAGTGAAGAATTCCTCTGAGAAGAATGAAGAAGAGGATTCTTTCAAGGGCCACTATCCTTCTGAGGAGAAGAAATCAACTGTGATGACCAAGTCCAAGAGAAAGAACTTGATCAGGAAGAGCAAAAGGAAAGCAAAGAAGGCTCAAGAAATCAAGGCTACTTTTGATGCTAAGCAGAAACAAGTGTTTATCTCTGCAGGTTTCAAAGTAGTAAGGACTGAAGACATAACCAAGACTCCTCAGCTAAGAGTCATGGTTCTTGTTCAAATCATCTCAGTGCAAAGAAGAAGACTGAGTTGCTGTGTACCACTGCTGGACAGCCTGGACAATCAAACTCCAAGAACAGTTCAAAGCCCAAAAGAACTGTCTCAGCATCTACCAGATGAAGGTGGAGAAGGGATGTGACCAAAGCCAGTCTTGCTCTCAAAAGGAGACTTGTTTGAAGAAGAAAATGTTATGTGTCATGTGTGAAAGTACTTCTCACATTGCTAAGGATTGCCCATACAATCCTAAAAGTACTGTCCACATGACCAACACAAAGACTTCAAAGAGTCTCAAGAAGTCTCAAGCTTCGGAAGGAAAGTCTGTTTCCTTCGGAAGCTCCAAATCAAAGAAGAAGGCAAATGGAAAATTACCTTCGGAAGCAAAGTTGGTCTCGGAAGAAAGGATTCTTCCGAAGCACTGAAGTCTGCTGCAGTGACTGTAGACTCTTCCGAAGGTCCAGTCATCAAAACTTGTGAAGTTCAAAAGCTTCTAAGGTTTTGAAGGTCAAGTCCAAGACTCCAAAGGTGGTGTGGAAGTCTAAGAAAGACCAAATCACTGAAGTTTCTCCATCAACAACAGCTGAAGATCCCCATAGTACAACCATAGGATCTATCACTGTTACATTACCTTCTATTACACTTAATGAGCCCAAGACAAGTAAGGCTTGGGTTTACAAATGTAACTAATCATTTTCTTTGTGCAGGAACAGCTCAAGACAAACAGGAATGTCTGGATAATTGACAGTGGCTGTTCCAGGCACATGACAGGCAATAGGTCTCTACTCCATAATTTTGAGAGAATTGATGGAGGACCAGTTGCTTTTGGAGGAGATGAAGGTGGTTAAATTTCTGGAAGGGGCAAGGTCACAAATGGTAAGCTCAGCATTGAGAAGGTAAACTTTGTTAAGGAGCTTGGGTACAATCTTCTGAGTGTATCCCAATTTTGTGATCAGAGTCATAACATGCTCTTTACTGAGCATGAGTGCATTGTTCTCAAGCCTGGTGTGGTCATTCCTCATGAGCATATCCTGCTCAGAGCCCCCAGGAAAGGGAACATGTACAAGATGGATTTGCAAGAAACATCTCCCTCTGGAGAAGTTTCATGCTTTCTATCTAAAGCAAATAGTGATGAGTCTTTCCTATGGCATAAAAGAATGTGCCATGTAAACTTTAAGAACATAATAAATTAATTAAACATGATCTGGTAACTGGAATGCCAAGAAAGAGTTTACAAGTGATGATCATTGTGTTGCATGGCTTAAAGGGAAGCAACACAAGGTATCTCACAAGCCTAAGGAAAAGAACTCTATCACTACTCCCCTACACTTGTTACATATGGATCTCTTTGGCCCCACCAGTGTAATGAGTTTAGGAAGGACCTCTTACTGTCTGGTGATCACAGATGATTTTACAAGATTCACTTGGGTCTTCTTCCTTAGAACTAAGGATGAAACCCCTGAGATTCTGAAGAATTTCATCTTAAAATTGAGAATCAATGTGATCACAAGGTCAAAACCATAAGATGTGATCAAGGAACTGAATTCAAGAACCAAATCGTTGATACATTTTGTGATGAAAAAGGTATTACAAGACAATATAGTGCTCCTAGGACTCCTCAGCAAACGGAGTTGCTGAGAGGAGAAACAGGACACTTATTGAAGCTGCAAGAACTATGTTGTCTGACTCTAAACTGCCTATCACCTTCTGGGCAGAGGCAGTTAATACTGCTTGCTATGTGCAAAACAGAGTTTTAGTAGTTAAGACACATGGTAAGACTCCTTATTAACTTTGGCACAAGAGGAAACCTTTCATTGGTTTTCTCAGGTCATTTGGATGTCCCTGCACCATCTTGAATACCAAAGATCAAATTGCCAAGTTTGCTGAGAAATCAGATGATGGACATTTCATTGGATACTCTTCTCAAGCTAAAGCTTATAGAGTATACAATCTCAGAACTAGAATTGTTGAGGAGTCAACCAATGTGACTTTCAATTGGCACACACCCTGTGTGGCTGGTTCTGGTCCGGATTGGCTATTTGATCTTGATTTAGTTACCAACTGTTTTAACAAATCTTGTGAGCATGTTTCAGGATCTGCAGAAAATCTAAATACAGGTGTTGATGCATGTATGTCCCTAGATCATAAGCTGTAATGTAATAAATCTTGTCTGTCTGATTATGATGTAATTGTATTCATTAATAAAATGATATGAATTGGTTGTTACCTGTGATGTTTAATATTTCATTAATAAGTTGTGATTGAATAGATTGGGTTTATGAATGTTTGAATGATTGCACATTATGTTATATTAATTAAAACATTCAAACTTAACTTAATGAAGTTCTCATGCAGATGGCCCATGCGAATGGACCACACGCATGATAACTTCATACGATTGACTCAATCGCACGATTGAAACAGGAGACTGGATCAGTCGTATGATTGACACATAAGATTGACTCAATCGCACGACTGAACACTCAGTCGTGCGGATGAATCAACCGCATGTTTCAATCGCACGACTGAACCATACTTATGTCCCCGTCGCACGATTGAACAATACTAACCTATAAATAGACCCAATTCGTGGGAAAACGTAAGCATTCATCCCATTACGATTCCAGACGTACCCTAGCCGTCCAGAAGCCTCCCAAATCGTTCTCCAAGTTCATAGAACACATCAGATCGGTTTCTAATCGATTTCTGACGTTGATTTCAATTCTTGATTGATTCATCGTGTGTTCTCACTGATTGGATCGCCAATCAAATAGGATTCCGCACTATTTGAGTTGGTTTAACACGCAATCACTAGGTATTTCGTTCAAATACCAGGTCCTAACAAGTGGTATCAGAGCTTTGGCTCTTGATTTCGTGTTGATTCAATCAAGATTGCATAAAAGTTTGTGTTTTTGCACGAAAAACGCAATCTTTAGCATCAAAAGTGATCTTGGACGTTCCCTGCTCATCGAAGTTCAGTTTCTACGGACTTAGGCGATTTGGACTTGCGAAATTTCGAATTTTTACGGCTGAAACCCGTCAAACCTAGAAATTTTCGCAAAACAGCAGCCTCAGTCGCACGAGTGACCCATTCGCACGACTGGACTCCATT